>JAUZNJ010087551.1:0-22956 GCA_034780135.1 Jordanella pulchra
TCTCTCTCTCTCTCTCTCTCTGTCTCTCTCTCTCTCTCTCTCTCTCTCTCTCTCTCTCTCTCTCTCTCTCTCTCTCTTCCTCTCTCTCTCTTCCTCTCTCTCTCTTCCTCTCTCTCTCTCTGTCAAATACGAACTCACCAAGTTCACACTGCATGACTGACCAAGTGATTCTCAGTCTTGTCCTCCCTTTCATTAGATAGGGGCTGAGCGATCTATTCTGGGAGAGAACGGTAACTCTTTGTGGTTTGCTCAGCTGAAGCGACGTCTCCAATAGCAACTGAGACCTATGCCCCCCATTCCTCCTTGGTGTCCAACTGTCATACTCCTGGATGTGAGTGTCCGTTTCTGTCTGTTTGAGTCCCCTTTTAGTGTGTAACTTTTATTTGGGTGTGTGTGTATACATGAAACAGGATAGGGTCTAACACTCACCAATCTATAACATTGGAAGAGCAAGAGATGAACCCGTCAGTGTCAGACATGGACTTGTGAGACGAACAGAGGAGAGGAGTGATGTGACTGTTATTGATCCTGCCTAGTAATTACAGCACGATTTATTACAAGAGGAACAGAGGGGAAGGGGTGGTGGGGCAGAACGTGGAGATATCATATTTAGTTTGGGGTTGTAAGGCAGGTTTTAGGCGAGAGTGAACAAGGTCAGAGAGAGACAAAGATAGATCATTTTACCTCTCCCTCCCTTGAGTGCCATGTGATCTGATCCCTCCTGTGCTTTCTGACATTCTCTGTTTTCCCCTGCAGTTGTTACTATTTTCTGTTTTTCTTATTTATATCCTGATATGATAATATAGTGCTGAAAATGCACTCCCTGCTGCATACATCCAGCCTTTGCATGCCTTTTTGTCTGTCAGAAGCATCACTTCTAATCAGTGCTAAAGACGAAGTGTTGATATGCTATGAAACGAAGGTGCGTGCTGTCACTTTACCAGTAACAACCCTGTCGGCGTTTGTGGCTTTTAAAAAGTGTGGGAGCGCAGGGTTGTTTACAGAGACGTGTGGGCGTCGAGCATGATCTTGTGGGTACGCATAGTGTGCCTTTATGTGTGTTTCTGTTTGTGCGGAGGCAATATTGTTCCCGAATATGTCAAAAACTCTGTTCTTATTGGTGAACCACATCCTGTCTTTCAATGAGTCACAAAGAAAAACACACTTAAACCAAAACATACCAGATCTACTCACATACGCATTGTTGCACTGTAGATGCATCGTGCTTTCCTTTCCCTCCTCTGTGGCTACTCACTGTTTTGTAATCATGTCGTATTTTTGACCTACAAAATGTGTCCTGATTAGAAAATGTAAAAAAGTAAGAGTCAACTATTTGTTTTAATTGTCAGGAAAGTTATAGTTACATTTTGCATATTGCTTCATACTGATGAGGAAGGTTTGAATTTGATACTAAGATCCAAGGCACTCCCCAAGCCCTTTAGAAAGAAGACTGTTGCAGCATATAAGTCTGGTGAGGGATTCAAAGAGATCTTAAAAGGTTTGAAATGAGTCATTTCACTCAATGGAAAGTTGTCTGCAGATTGGGGAATACTCAAAACAACAGCCATGATGCTCAGGACTGGTGTTAATCAAGCTTAACTCTGAAAACAAACCACAATGCTAATTATAGTGACTGCAAGTTCTAAAATTTCATCACTTGTTTTTGGGTCTTGCTACTGTTTACTGATATGAATGAGACTAGCAGTACAATTAGAAAGAGATTTAACAGATTTAACTTTTAATAAGAGGTGAGCAAGTAGAAATATCTGCTCTTTATGATAAGCATGAAAGCCAGACTCGGGTTTGTCAGAGATGTAAATGTAGAATAAATAAATACTGCAAATTCAAAAATTTTGCTTTTTATAAAATTGAGTCTCAAATGTACACATCAGGCCACCATAACAGATCTGATACAAAACAAAACAGCTTTAAAGAAAAGAAGCTTACATCAGTAGTGAAACATGAAGGTGGAATGTCATTGTTTTGGAATACTTGCAGCCTATCTTCGTCAGCTCACTATTATAGAATCTGCCATGTTTATTTGTAGAATTTGCTGAAAAATAAGAAATGGGAAATCCTGGGCAAAGTCAAAGACCACATCTTGATCTTATTTGCAGTTTTGTTGGTGGCGAACTTAAATTTGGGGTGTGTAGACTATAAACTTTTCAAGCATCTCAAAGCTATAGGTGGGGACAGAAGCAAAATGTCCTTAGATCAATGTTGGAGATTAATGGATAACTACCAAGAGTTGCTTACTTAAGTTGTGTTAACCTCAGGGTGGAGAAAATATACAAAAAAATAATTAATCAATTAATTATTTAATCAATTAATTATTACAGCTAATCAACACTAAGTGAAACACATTACAAATCCAGATTATGATTGTCAGATTCAAGTATTCTTTACTTTTGTTATTCATTTCTGCTCACAGCTAATAAAAACAGGACACATAAGTCTAAGTCTATAATATTTCACCAAATCAATAAGAAAAACAACCATACCAGAAATTTTGGCTTAATGAAATGTATGTATCCAACTTTAAAAGTATTTTTTAAAAGTTATTTTTAATGGAACAAATACCCCTTTAAAGGACACTGGGTTTTATGCTTATCTTCCCATTATGGTAATGGAGGAAAATAAAATGTAAAAAGAAATTCTCCGAATCTCACTATTGAAGAGGTGCAGCAAAGAATGCCATGCTTGGGCTAACAACTGAAATAACAGAGTAGTCGCTATCTATATTGAAACAAATAAAGGTTTACATTAAGATTTAGTTCTGCAACCCTCACAGAGACATACGGTGTTTGATCAACTCTAGCACGACTGCAATACAAAACAGCAAATCAAGCTTGCTCTAGTTTGACTCCAACGATAGATATATGGAAAAGGATGCCATGCCTGACGTTAAGGATGTTGGAGAATTTTAGATGATCTGGGTCTGTTTCATTTCCAAGATATATTGGAGTCTTGTTTGAACAGACAGATTCATCCTCCTTTTAAATACCATAAAATATCAACCAAACACTGGGTTAGCTGTGTCAGTACCTGCATAATTGTCATTAATGGGTCTTTTAGCAGGTCATGGCCCTGAACATATGGTGAAACCAGCACAGACATGATTCGCCTGTCACAATAAAGACCTTCTTTCACAGACACTTAAGTCCCTGGACGTAAATCCAATAGGTAGTACTTGAGGTTTTCAGTAGAGAAGGTAGAATAAAAGCAGTCTTGAGTTGGATGTTTGACATTCAATTCCATTAAATTCAGTTTATTTATACATAATTTATTTATATAGTGCCATTAAACAACACATGGCATCTCAAGGCACTTTACAGAGACAATGCATTCAAATCAAACAGACTGATTACAATTTTTTTTTTCCAAGGAAAGCCAGGTGATTGAATCAACTCATTGATTCAATAGCAATCCCTCAGACCAAGCATGCATGTAGCGGCAGTGGAGAGGAAAACTCCCTTTTAACAGCAAGAAACCTCCAGCAGAACCAGGCTCAGTGTGAGCAGCCATCTGCTGGGGTTCAAGGAGACAGAAGCAGACACACAGAAAAAAGCAGAGATATAAAAGGTACCCATTAACTAGCTCCACCGGTGGCCCCTTCCAGGAAAGACACAGCCAGGCAGACATGTTCTGAGCCAGCTCCGATGTCAGAGGATGAAAGAGAGAACATACAGTTAGTCACAGTAAGAAAAAGAAGACTACACTGAAAAACAGGCAAAGCTCCAACATCTATAAACAAATGTGATGATGGTATTTGTCTAGTTGACATTTCTTTCCAGGATGGCACCACAGCCTAACAGGAACACACACAAAGAAGCTACTGTGATGAGGATAAGCAGAGAGATCATAAAATTAGAGATTGAACTAACAAATACTGTAGAATAGGAGAATAGCGATAGAATGAAGCAGAATGGTTAAAAGTGGTCCCTGTGTCATCCATAAGTCTAAGACTATAGCAGCATAGCTGTTTTAGCTAGAAACTCTCTGTCCCTAACTCCTGAGGCCAGACCTGCAAACCTGCGAATCCGTTTGGAAGTCACTTTGCAGCTTAGCATGGGAGGCTCACAGCAGAGGCAGGGGTTTCCTTTGTCCAATGGGCCACAAAATAGGGAAAGGCTTCCTTAGGAGGCTTTCCTGTGGAGTTAGCTGGGCTGTGGGGGTTGTAAAGCAAAGTCAAGAGCAGCACTGTGAGGCATTCTGAACCTTCTACCCCAGAGCAGATGCTTAAGATACATGGACATTTGTCCTATGTGTCCAAAATTATTTTCATGGCTTTATGGCACAACGACATGAACAAACTGAAATCTTTCAGATACATGAGATATTAGTATCCCTCTCTCTCTCTGGTATATAACATTTACTAAACTTAAGAATTTCTACACCTTTCTGGCAGGGGCATTAACAAATTTTGCCATCTCTTCATATACATAAACATTATGTAATGTACATTTGTTATTATTCTATTTTAAAAACAAGCATCTAATTCTGTAATATAAAATAGAAAAAATTGTTATTATTTTTTAAATAGAGCAAAGTTTGCCATTGAATGTTGCTATGGATATTTTGCCGCTGGCAGCATTCTACTAATAGATTGATTTGGGTCAGGTTCTATATGCTAGTGCCAAAAATAGAAGAAAACCTTTTCTCTTTGCGTGCATGCATGTTGCCGTCTGTGCATCTGTATATCTATGGCTTATCAGTCTAAAAGTGCAGTATTGATTGGTACAAACACATTTTACTGTAATGTGCTGGAGGAGTGAAAGGTATGGAGGGGGGTGGACAATTGTAAGCCCCCACCACTTTACAAATGTCCACTTTTGGACTACTTACTCACTTAGCCTTTAAGCTCTTAGGGGAACATCTATCTATCAACATTCAGACTTGGAAAGATGTCAGGAGTTAGGAGATGGGATGATTTATTATCCTGACATGGAAATATATACACACACAAACAACTGAGCAATGCTTTTAGTAAGAAAATCTACTTTTCAGGCACATTTTAACACAGTGAAAAATCTCACTATTCATATAGAAAAGTAGAGAGTTGATACATCTCAATGAATTAGTCGTTTAAGCAATGAGATCAAACATGCAGACAAAACTAAAAGATTGAAAGACTAACTACCTGTTACGCATTAAAAATAATGACATCAGCTTATAGTGTGGAGGGTCTTATTAACAACGTAAGGTCTATTTGTTCTTTTTCTATTAATGTTTATAGCATTTATTCATGTTTACACAAACAGAGTAATTTGTAAATAATCTCCTTAAAAATAATAAAGGATGCATCTCTTATTCTTCTTAAGGACAGACAGACATAACTGACACACTCATACCTAGGGGAAATTTAGAGAACCAAAAAAAAAAAAACCTTTGTTTATGGGCTATGGGAGTAAGTCAGAGCACCCAGAGAAAACCCATACATATAGTGTGAGAACACGCAAAACTCCATGCTAAAAGTCCTATGCTTGGATTTGAAAGCAGGACCTGCTTACTCTAAGACTGCTATTGCCCAGTTTTTTTTTTACTTTGTCCTATTTTATTAACCTTATATTACCTCATCTCACTCATGTTTCTAATTTTTTAGGCAATATCTGAAAAAAACATAAAGCTTTGTTTTCAAATGTATTTTGTTATTAAAAATATATTTCATTTCTGATCCCTGGTCCAGACAAACCCTATAAAATAGTATAGATAAGGAAATGTCATTTGGCGGAAAATCAAAAAACCAAGAGAGATTCAATTTGCAAAAGTATGACATGGCAAAGGGCTGAAATGACAAACGCGTGTCACTAATGAGACACTGTGTATGTCTTACTGGCAAATATTTAATAGTTAACATAGTTTGTATTGTTTAAGAGCATTGTTAGCCTCAATGTTTGAGCTTGTTCCATATTGTTTCTGTAAATAAAAGGGTCTAAACAATAAAAACAAAAATCTGGTTAGTCGCTGCACTTATTTTCCTAAACTGATGAAACACATAGCCAAACCCGACACAAGCAGCTGAGGGAAACACCTCCTTGATCTCTCTTGTTTTCCCTCAAGCGGGCACCTATCCTGTTCCTTCATCAAGAAAGTTGAAGTGTTGCACTCTATGCCAAAAAATGCACATAGAAAGAAACTATCTTTTATTTGTTTTGATTTTAATTAGGATGCTTTGGCATGGATGCTGGCTGAATGCTTACCACCATAGCTTTTGCCATGACATACAGCAAAGTGATGGTAATCTCTGCCAGTTTTTACACTCCAGTTCCATTCGCTCTCTTTAGGCCTCACACAGGGACCCGACACTCATAGAGCCACCATTTAGCTCTCAGCGGGGCAGAGAGATGAGGGGGAATCAGTTGCTCCTCCTCTCTTATCTCTCACTTAACAAAAGCCTCTGATGAAGACAACAAGCGCTCTCCCTCATGCTCTCTCTCATTTATCTCCATGCTCCCCTCTGTTTAACAGTAAGAGAGCTAGTTGAACATGGCAGCTCTGACACTTTCCACAAACAGCGCTTTGTTGTGTCTGCTCTCACATGCATCTCTGTGAGTGACTGCATCCTTATGTGCACCGTTGTGAGTAAGAGATGACACATGTGCTTTCATGTTTTCACTGCTCTCTCAGCAGTTCTGACTGTGTGGTCTGTGGCTGAGAAGGTCGTTGTAATTACGCAGAGCATCAACGCAAACATCCATGGGAACATATAGCTCAAACTGAACCTGAGCTGTCTAGTATTTCATATCTGGCTTATTGTCTGCTGCAGCCAGCACCAATGCTGGAGTGGCTCTTCTCCTGTCATGCGGAGGAAATGGGTGAACAGCCTCTCTAATTACACTTCACCCACTGACACTAATTTACATACAAACACAATTGCGCTCCAATCCAAACCTTCATTATCTCTGGATTCCATTCTGTAGGGCATGATATTTTGGCTGTTATTTTTCGTTCAAGCTTTGTTTCTAAACACGTCTGCTTAGTCATTCCACTAAGTGCGAGACACAAATTGGAGCATTTCAAGTGGTAGTAAGGCCCAAGAAAATGTGCAAATATCACAAAATAGGTAAAGGACACATATAAGGAATATGATCCAGAGCTATTAACAAAAATGTGTTTCTTTGTTGAAACACTTTTTTTTTCTAATTTTCTCACCACCTCCTATTCATCATATGTGTGGTGGCATGCAAGCATCCTGGCACCTGCGGTGTTTGTTTTCTGTAAACTAATAAGGCAAAAAGAAAAAAAAAATTATTTGAAACAGTTCTTATCAATGTTATTCATACCTCTTTTGGGTTTTCCGAGTATTATTGTTACAACCTTAAACTTTTTTTTCATTTCGTCAGAATTTTATGTGACCAAGCATAAGTAGGATTAACTGTTAGTAAAAAGAGCTACAATAGTCTTCTAAGGAATATGTCTACAACTTTACACATCTTGTGACTACAATGTTTTCCAAATTCTTTGGAAAAAGCCTTAAGCTATTTTAAGTCAGATTAAAACATACATTTTTTTAGTTTTGTCACAGACTCTGAATTAGATTTAGGTCTGGAATTTGACTTGACCACTCTCCTCCTCTTCCTTGTACCTCTGGGTATACTTTTGTTGTTGATGCCTGTTGAAACAACTACTAGTTTTAGTCCATGAGGCAGACACACTGTCTACTTTTAAGGCCAGGCTTATAACTTTCCTTTTTGATAAAGCTTATAGTTAGAGTGGCTCAGGTTATCCTGAGCTATCTCTTTATTTATGCTGCTATAGGCTTAGACATCTGGAGGATGTAGGGACCACTTTTCATCATTATATATGCTTCCTTCTATCCCTATTCTCACATTCTGCAGTATTTGTTAGTCCAACCTCTAACTTTATGCTCTTTCTGTTTTTTTTCTCATCATAGTAGCGTGGTCTGGTCTGTTACTGATTGCTTTGGCTTCATCCTGGAGAGATGTGTCGGCTGGACTGCTACCATCAACAGCTTGGTTTTTGTTATTGGAGCTTGGCCTGTTTTTCACTGTTGTCTCTGTCACTAACTGGATGTGCTGTCTGTCATCCTCTGACATGGGAGCTGGCTTGGAGCTTGTCTGCCTGGTTGTGTCTTACCTAAACAGGGCTGCCTGAGGAGCTTGATGACAGTTACCTTTTATCGCTCTGGTTCTTTCTGTATGTCTGCTTCTGTCTCCTTGAACCCCAGTCGGCCTCGACAGATGACACTGAGCCTGGTTCTGATGGAGGTTTCTTCCTGTTAAAAGGGAGTTTTTCTTCTCCACTGTTGCTACATGCATGCTCAGTGTGAGGGATTACTGTTGAATTAATGAGTCAATGCAATCAGCTGGTTTTCCACAGATAGAAATCTGACTGTTTGATTTGATTGAATTGTCTTTGTAAAGTGCCTTGAGATGACATGTATTGTGAATTGGCACTATATAAATAAACTGAATTGAATTTAATTGCCTAATCAGAACGATGCACCATTTTCTGTCTTTTGGAGCCTCAAGCATGTTTTCTATCATACCTTGCATTTAACTCAGTTCAACCTTGAAATCCTCTCTTTTTCAGAAAAACATTTCACAACATGATGCTGCCGTTGTTACAGTATATCCATCATAGGTAGGGTTAATTGAGGGTTAGTATTAATTTTGTGCCACATAAATATAATGCACACAAATGTGAATCAATTAAATATGCATATATAGTGCCTTTCTAGTAACATTGAACACTCAAAGTTTCTTACACTATAGTCATACTAACGTGTGCAATCATTAACATGCACACATCCATAGACCGATAAGCAGATGGTAGGCAGTTTGGGATTGAGTGCCTTACCCAGGGGCTCATTGACACATCACAGGAGGAGCTGAAATCAAATCCAAAATCTTCGGATTGCAAGTTGATTTCTCTGAGCCACAGTCACCCATCAGAGAGCTCCATTATGGCCTCCTGATTTTCTTGTCTATGTATGTCTCTATTTCTAGGTTATGGCAAACTGCAAATAAAACCTACATCCAACCATCTTCTACCATTCAGGGTCACAGGAAGCTGGTGCAATCTCCAACAGTCAGTATGCAAATGGTGCGGTATACTTGGGGCGGATTACCAGTCTATCACAGGGCAACACATAGATGTTCAGCCATGATCACTGTCACATACACTTAAACACACACAAATGCAAACACACGCACCCACACTACCGCGTCTCACTATCTTTGCAGGCCTTTCCATTGACTTCCATTCTTTTCTTCAGCCTAACCACGACCCTTGCCCTAACCCTAACCATTAGGGGATCATCCCTAACCCTAACCCCAACCTAAACTGAATTCACACCATAGTCTTAAACGTGACCGCTGACCCTAAAACAGCAATTCCCCATGTGAGGTCCACGCCTTGGGCCACACAAGGAGCAGCCAGTCCACCAACATGCCATTCTATCCTTAAAATTGACCCACAATGTGTTAAAAACAAGTACACACACACATGGCTTTGTTTTTATGCCATATGGGAAAAATTTCTTTGAATTACATTAATTTTATATGGCCTAACCCAGGCCCTTACCCTACCTACTACCAACATATACCTAACCCTAACCTAAACTGAATTTACTTATTAGTCCTAAACCTAACTCTGACTCATTGAAGAGAACTTTACCATGTGGGGACCAGTTGAATGTCCACATATGTAAGTGTAAGTCCCAACAATGTAGGATATTTTACAAAACACTCCCCTGACATTATAGGTAAAAACGAGAGCAAACAGCCTAACCATTACCCTTACCCTAAACCTACCATTATGGACTCATACCTTACCCTAACACCAACCTAGTAGGCCCGTGCATTACCTTTGATTCTCTATTCCAAACTACCATAGTCGTTGGACAGGGTGGGGCGCTTTATGATTTATGCAGTTTAGATAAACAAATACGTGCAGTTCGGCCATGTGCTCTTCATTTAAGGTTATTTAGCAAACAAACAGTGATCTTTAAAAATGTAGAAGCTTGGAATATTGCTTGTCCCTGACATGTCTGTTGTGCTCTTTTGTCTTTATGATGCTGTTTGTTAACTCATTCTAACCTCAGAAACTTCTAAAATCACAAAAAGACTTTATTTGTACTGGGATTAAATGAAAACCAGGAGACATTGAACTGGTCACTCATCCTTTTTCTTTCACAAGGAAGCAATCACCTCAGTTCAATATATACAGTAAATGAGAAATACCTGCTTTTTGAATAACGCTGACCAGGTCCCTGTCTGTGTTTGAATTGCTAGAAAATATGACATTGTTATGAACCCAGTCATCCCTTTCTTCTTTTCAAAACAACCAAAATCAATATCTGTCACCCTGTGATATGTTTAGTCCAAACCTTCCCCTTTAAAGTAGATTCTTTTATTTACTCGTTCTTTGAGACTTATGAGCCATAATGAAGTCAATTTTTGTTTGTTTTTATGAACAACTAAGATGCAAAGTTTTAAAAATCATTAAGTGATCATTATAGATAATCCTAATCCTATTAGCTCCATAAACATTGTAATTATTCAAGTAATAGCTTTCAAGAAGAGTTCAAAGATTTGATTTGTCAAAGGAGATTATTTCAAAGGTCTGTCATGCAGCTTATATTTATGACTCCTTAAAAATCTTTCTTTTCATAACCAAATTCACTCCTAAATTTGCAGATAAGGTAGCAAACTCAAAGAAACATTTTTTATTGAATAAAAAGGCAGTTGTTATTTTTGATAAACAGAGATGCAGTTAAGGGGAAACAAAACTTCAGTTCTGAAAGCTGAATCAAAAACATTGATGATGCTTTGGGGGAGTATAGCAGTCAATGGCACAATATCAGTAAAAATCTGATGAAAAAGAGAATAGCTTCAGTAACAAATCCCTACACTATAAAGGCAGCTCAACATCCACAATGGATCACCTGGGGACCAACAAGCTGAGGGCTATCATAGCCCACCAACCTCAATGTAATAGAAAATGCTGCCTGGATCTTAAAGAAACAAGAGGCAGCCTCACAGCCCAACAATCTCAAAATAATTTGAAAAAGTCTAAGCCAGTCCACGAAAGTACGACTTCTATCTAGTCTGAAGATTTGTTAGTAGACCTTGATTTTTTATGGCTATTGCACAGCAGGTTACATTGTTCTGACATGCATCCCATCTCAAAATTTTAAATCCTTTTTTAGGCTTTTTTAACATACATACAAATGTCACTGTGAAATTCTAACACATAATGATGAATGGAATAAAAATTGATAGAATAATATTCTATCAAGGATGCATAGATGGAAATTTAACTATAAGTTAAATGTGATTTGCAAATTGCATTTAAATATATGGCAACTTCTAAGGTCAGAGGTCTCCAAAACACTTTCCATTCAGTCATTCACACACTTATGGTGGCAACTTACACTATAGCCACAGCTGCTCTGGGGTACACTGTTCACTATCAGTGGGAAATGCAGGTGAAGCTGTATTTTTCCAAGTTTTGTTATTATTCATATCCTTACCTTCAGAACACAATGTATGATTCCTTCCTTTTTTTTACAAATTACAAATCGCCCGGCCTCATTCATTGCTAGTGAAATCTTCAGTAAGAATACAATGGTGAGTCTTTCTTGGAGTCTATGTATGTTTTTTTTTTCACAGGCTGACTGGTGTCTGCGCACTCACACACTTCACACAAACTAAATAAGCCCCATTGTAAAGCCATTATAATGTGAATGAGGGGCACACCAGCTCTAGTGAGATTTGTGTGAGTAAGAGTGTGTCAAAGCAAATGGGTTAGAGAGATTGATGAACTGGCAGGGAGTAAAAGGAGAACACCTAATCAAGTTAAAACACTGAGTGACAAGCTGCAGCTCCTTGATCGGCACTCAAAAGAAAGGCCTAATATGCAGAAAAACATACACTATAAAAAATTATTTGGCAAGGCAATAAATTCTAATCAAATTAGAATTAAATTAATGGAATCTTTACCTTCATTCAATGCTATTTTGGGGAAAAGAAAAATCCTATACTCCATTTGTTGAAGAATTCAAAACAAGATGATATTTCAGCCACCCTTTACTCTTTCTTTTTTAAGGGCAATTTATATGAGCTTTATGTTAACAAATATACCAGCTTAGTAAAAAGGAATGACTTTTAAAAGGCATGCAGCTGAAAAAGTGTCTGTGATGGAAAAATTATTTAATTAACTAGCTGAGATTTAATTCCAGCTTAACTAGTTTAGCCAAAGTGCTAATCTTAAAGCAAAGCTTGGTGTCCAACAAAGAAAAGTCGGTCTATTGTGTTTATGTGTTTTGTATGAATTACTATTAATTTTGTAAAGGTTATTATTTAACAAAGGCAAATATTTGTGTCAAACCAAAATTTTAAACTTGTGTCCAACTTTATCCAGTTAAGAGATAGTGCTAATGCTAATATCTTACGTGGTATTCATGAATGATACAGAGGTAAAAAGGCAAGAATGAGATATTTATATAAGTTGGAATATTAATTACTTTAATCTAACCCTTTGTAACAGTAAAGAACATGTCTTAAAAATGAGGATGACACTGTTTTGAATAATAAGTTCAGTTTGTATCCAGACTGAACCTACCCAAAGATAGTCAGTGTTAATTAAACCGATTTTAGATGTGGTTGTCAGGAAAAAAAAAGATGACACGTAAGTTTGTCTTTAAAAGATTAGGATATTTAAAGGTTGTTCTAGTTTTTAACAAAACTACATGACACTATGTGGGAAATGGTAGGGCTGCTTGTTAGTCCAGAGGCATCTGTTGTGGTGGAGGAAACCCTCTAAGTCATCAAATGTTTGTGCTCACTAATTACTGCAGCCTTTAAACTGTATTCGTACTTATATAGTATTTCCCTTGATTTATCTGAGCTTCTATTTTTTTAAAGCACTGCAGGACAAAATTGCTTATTCTGTTGATTTGTGTAGCCTACATTTAAACAGATGACAGTACACACAGCACAGGAATCCAGCTGATCATCTGGTACTGCAAACCCCTGGGAGGATTTTTTTTAAAGAATTAAAGACAGATCTTAAAGCATTTAAGCTGGATCTGAGGCAGTTTGGGTTCAACATAAACTGAGCTACAGTTTGCTTTAGTGACACAGAAACCTTGAAGAATTATTGTGAATGATGATACTGCACCAGACGGACTAATTAAAAGGCATTTCTATAAGCTGATACAAATAAATGTATCTTGTTTGATAACCCATGCAATTAGTCGTCCAAAAACATATTTTACCTTTTAAATTAGAAAAAAAGGAAATAACTTATTTTGTTTGTATAGGTAAGTATGGCTGGATTTCTGACATTATCTGTCTGGCAATGATTTGTCATGTTTTTTTTTTACCTGTGCAATGTTGTCACATACATCCCAAAGAAAGTTGAATCCCAAAGCTTTTGCTTATAAAATACCAGTGAATTCTTATGAAGATGGACTTTCTTTGAAAACATAAAAAAATATAGAAAAACACAAAAGGATGCACATTTCGTGTACTTTACCATTTTTATGTCATCTGAGGCATGTGTGAAAGCATGTTATTGGGATGATGGATTTTATGTTGTTTAGATAATAATTAACTAAAAATGAAAAAAGCCAATAAAAACACAGACAGTGAGTTTTTCATTTTCAATAATGATAAATTGTATTGGGTTAGCAGCATAGATGACTGTCAGGCTATTTGCTTTTGGTATAAATCAAATTTAAATTGAGCTTTGAATATGCTTTTTTTGATATGTGTTGCCTACCTACCACAATTTTCATTAGAATAGTCATCATTGTTGTATATAAACTTAATTGACATGCAGATTAGAACGTTTTAACTCAGCAGTGCAACCATTACCTAATTTGAGTTACAGAATCATAAAAAATGTAATTATTCATGTTTTTTAATACAGTTGCCGATGTAAACATTAGGGAGCAAATGAAAGCAAGTAGAAACAATCAAAGTGGAGCACAAATTAGAAAAAAAAAATATCTAAGTGTGTGTTTTTGTCTTGCTAACTGTTGTGAGAGGGGTCCAGATGGACATATCAATAATCAATAAACAGGATAAAAATACAAGCAATAAAGTACTGTTTGTCAGTCATCCTGTCCTACTTATTTCTTGTAGCTGTTAAACCTGTCTGTATAAAATGTATACCTTACCCATGTTATCGAGTAAATTCTTATTCTTTTCTTACAGCATATAAATATAATTTATTTGTCATATGCAGAAAATAGTAGATAGTATTTTTGAATGTCTCTAATCGACCATGCATTGATTTCCAGGTTTGTTTCCCTGCTTTCCTTCAAATATGTCTGTGTTGAAAGTTATTTTAAAGCCATATGTGAGGGGCATCCGGTGAGGGGTGCGATCAGCACGCAGCAGCGCATAGCCGTAAATGACATCCCTTATCCGAGTACAGCAACTAACGGGCCGGGAGCTTTTACCCACCCCGTGATAGCTGATGCCCGAGAAAAAGGCTGTTTGTGTCAATCACCCCACTCCCCCCCCCCTTCCCTCTCTCCCCTCCTCCCCCATCTCCTCCACCTTTTCTCCCTCAACCTCCTCCGCTAGTGTAGGCGCTCATAAACCAGGCAGCATTTACGCGCGGCAGCCAGTCGTCGGCGGGCAGCCCTGAAGCGTCGGAGCAACGCCGCTAAAGCCCACCTTAACGAGCTGAGATTCAGAAGCAGAAATATAAGGTGGTGAAGGGTGGCATAACGGGAGAGGGAGGAGAAAAGAAGCAGTAATGAAAGGGGGGAGGAGAGAGGATCATTCCGGCTGGACGACCCTACCGCTTTGGTAAAGAGAGGGGGAGGAACGGGAGGAGGGGTGATGGCACAACCCCTCATCATCCAAAACACACGGGAATGGTGCGCCACCGAGACCGGATCCGCTGCATCCATCACCGAAACCAGCAGCATCACAGTCAGCGCTCCACCGCCTCTTTTTCCCCGGCACGGTATCTTCTCACTTCGAGTTAGAGGTAAGTGGGCGAGTCGGTGCAGGTTCCCGAACATTAACTATAGCAGCGGGGAGCCGGACGGAAAACTGTTGAATTAAGCTACTTGCTTGTTATAGTTCTTTAAGATGTTCTCGTATTTTGTTATTAGAAGCTGTATCAATTAAATTACCTTAAAGTGGAAAAACAAAGAGTAACAAGTAAATTAAGTTAATCTTAGCTTTTTTGTTTTGTTTGTGTCCATTGTGCATTATATGCGCAGCGCAATTCAATAACTTGTCTAGTTAATTTCCTAAATTCAGTATTCAGTTAGATACTAACCAAACACCAAGCCACAGTGAAAATAAATAAATATATTATTTATTTATTGCTGTTTAATCACTTAAAGTTGTTAATCTGAGGGAAAAACTTCCACGTGAACTTATTCTAAAACCAGTGCGAGCGTCCTCTTGTGGCGTGTAAACATCAAACATTTCTCTTAACAGGTTGAATCGACCTTTTTAGTCCAAAGCTCCGAAATATGAGTCTCAATACATCATCTTCACTGATTTCTATTTAGCAGAATTTAATCTTAAAAATTAATGCGTGTTTCTTTTATTTTTTATATCTTTTTCAGAATCTCAGTGAGGCATTGACCAGTCTGGGATTTTGACAGTTAGATAACTGTGAGTTAAAATATACCACGGCTTTATCGGGAAGAAACACCCATACACATAAAAATAAGTATATAGTGTTTATACACATCTATGCTTTTGTATTATAACAAGCAAACAGTATTCCAACAGGTACCTTAGTAATATGTAACTGAAACAACTCTTGCTTTCTCATAGATCATTTACATAACAATGTATATATACTGTTGTTCTGACGCACAGCTATTAATATTAATCTAAAATAAACATACTCAATTTAATTAATAGTTTTAGTATCCTATTGAACATGTCATATTATATTTATCCAGCAATGGGCTCATTCAGTAAAATTAGGATTTATAAAGAGCCAAAATTATCTGTGTAATTTATTGATATATTTACTTAAATCAAACATTATTTTCCAACTATGACTAACTTTGTTTCTAAACCGAATTTGTCTTTTGAGCAAGAGAAAAATGTAAAAGCCTTCTTTCAGCCAGCTGACTGCCAGTGTAAAGCAATGATTTGGAAAGAATTTGCACTGTTACTCTAGTTCTATACAACCAAACACACTCCAGTTTCTCCTAAACCTTTTCACAATTTGAATATAACTACTTTAGATGAAGAGAAAGGGTGCAACAGAAAAATAGATTTTTGTGTACATTGATACCTTCAGCCACTATATATGCCTAGTTGCTTTGTTATAAAAGATTTTTCTTGTTAGAGTATTGACATTAAAGCACCAATTAGTTCCTCTCACACTTACTAGAGGAAGTAATTTAGTTTTCATCTTTGTGCTGGCAGGTCTCCAAGGAGCAGAGTTGAATTTTCCCTCTCCCTCTTTCTCATTTTCTGATCTAATATTTAAGGAATATGGCTGGAATCCCTCCACTTTGACCTTCTCCCTGCTTGTGTTCCCTAAAAGTGAAGAACAAAAAAAGGACAGATATGGAGAATATAGGAAGAGGCTATTGATATTCAAACTGACAGAAGTGGAGAAGAGAGAGACAGAACAGGAGGAAGAGAGAAGAGGCAAGCGAAAGAAAGAGATGCTGTGGGATCTTTTCTTCTCCCTGGCTCTCGGCACATACATTAAGATGCTAATCCTGCTCTTTTTTGTCTGTTTCTATAATTCATTGCGTTTTGTTCCTCTCTCCTTCTCCCTTTTCGTGCTCTTTCTTATTCTTGCACTTCATTTCCTCTGTGCTGTCGTGGGCTCCCCTCCCTTCAGATTAGCGCTCTTGGCAAAAGGATTCCAGCTCTAATTTTGTGGTATTTCAGATGATTAGGTTCAGAAATAGGACAGAGGTGCTCAGAGTTTGGCACAATTAGAGGAATTCTCTGTGGAGCTTTATGGGACTGATTAGTTGAGCTCCTATCCACCTCCCTGCAACACTACATTAGCACACAACCAGCTGTTGTTTATTTGTGTGGATTGAATTTTGTGTCATGTTTTAACTGGGATGTTATTTTGCATGTGTGTATGTGTGTGCTGGTGTGTGTGCGTGTGTGTATTCATGTGTACGTTTCAGAGACTGGCTAAGCCCTGAGGATGCAAGTTGTTTTCAATCAGTTCTGTTGTTACCAGCTGTGCCCTCACATTCCCTAGGGTGGCACAACGTAGGTACACATTCAATCGCAAATACACACAAAACTAATGGAGGATATTCAACCTTGCACAATAAATTTAGTCCTTACTTCTCTCCTTGTCCCCCTTCTTTGCAGATATTAATCACCCCTCACTCCGTCTCCACATGTGACTCCTCTGTGAGGACCTGAAGAGAGAAAGCCTTGACTGCGTTTCTTCAATCAAGACCCCACTTCTAACATCCAGCTCTACTTCCTTACTCACCTGCCATGGTGACATGACATACCCCAGAGTGGCTCACACAGACTTTCTCTTGGGTTGTCCTAAATCTCTAGACACCTGCAAAACTGAAAAAGACATCTATTAGTGTGACAGACAGTACTTCCACAGTTCGAGATGACAGTGGCTGTGAGATTTCGGCGCCACTTACGTAGACTCCTGCTTCTTCTGGCTTCATGCTGCCTAATTTCCCTGCTCCTCTCTGCCTATTTTCTCTTCTCAAACTCGTCCCCCTCAATGCACCTTGGACAATCTGCCGAGCCTGCCTGCTCCCAGCCGCTTGCAATATCACCATACCGTCAGCTTCCCTACCCGTACCCTCCTAATCCCCCGCACACACATGTACACACAGACCCAGTGGTGCTTGTGCTGGTGGAGTCACAGTACTCTCAGTTGGGCCAAGACATTGTGGCAACGCTAGAGTCAGCCCATTTCCAGTTCCGGATGGAGATTGCCTCAGGAAAGGGTGACCTTCCGCCGCTGACAGAAAAAGGCCGCGGACGGTATTCACTCATCATTTATGAGAATCTATTAAAATATGCACATGCAGATACATGGAACAGACAGCTGTTGCATCAGTATTGTACTGAGTACAGAGTTGGCATTATCGGCTTCTATCGCTCTACAGAAAATTCTCCCTCTGTCCTCAAACTGCGAGGCCTGCCTCTCGTTCTAAGGACCAACCAGGCACTTTGGGACTGTTGCGTGGTGTCCAGTTCACCACTACTCCATTTGACCAAGCCTGGCACAGACCGAGGAGCCTTACCTGGGGAGGATTGGACCTCGTTCTCATCTAATCACTCTACATATCAGGCTGTGCTGTTAGCACGAGCCAAAGAGGGAGCAGGGGCAGGCAGTGGAGATAATGCAGGACCTGGTTTCAGCCTTGGCCTCCAGGCCACGGTGGTACAGGACATGGGACTTTATGATGGAGTGAGACGAGTGCTCTTTGGGCAGGGACTAGGATACTGGCTTCATAGACTCATCCTGGTGGATGCCATCTCCTACCTCACAGACAGAAAGCTTACCTTGGGCCTGGACCGACATGTTCTGGTGGATATAGATGATATTTTTGTCGGCAAAGAGGGCACGCGAATGAACGCCAAGGATGTAAAGGTAATTGATGGTGATGAGTGTGGGATAATGTGCATTAGAAGGAGACACAGTTGGATAAAGAGGATGAATTCATGTCAGGTCAGTAGTGTTGAATTAGCTCCCTGAGTCAGGTATCAACTTTTAAAACCAGTAATTGGTTGCTTTGCAGCAATGGAGATAAGGAAGGGTTTTTCTTTGAAATGTAAGCCACCTCAGTAGAGGATTGTTTCAGAAGTGTGGAGGATTGAGTCCACAGAGTAGATTTTCAGAGTAGTGTGTGAGTGTCTGTGTGCAATGTCTCTTTGTGTTTGCATCAAGTGCATATTTGTTGGGGTTGCAACAACAGAGCATTTTCAAGTGGGGGGTTTAGTCAGAAGAGAGGCCATTTATGGGAACAAATGTGTGGTGTGAAAGGCGGTAAGAGAAGGGGGTGAGAGTAAGAATGAGGTAGTGAATGAGGCAGTGAGAAGATGAATGACTCTTATTCCTCTTTTCCCACGTTCCTCCTTTTAGGGAGACTAAAGGAGAGTCGGCTGCACCCCTGGCCTCTCTAGATAGCCATTGTTTTAGCACACGCTTGTCTAAGCAAGCACACCGAAACAGACAGATGTGCTTTCTGCATTGTTGTTTACAGATAAAACAGTACTGTATTTATACACATTTAAACTACTGATTCATGTGAAAATGTGTGATTTATGAGAGAAAAAAATCTTTTCTCAGAGGTGGGCTGGACTGTTTTTGGCCATGACAGGAAATCAGCAGTGTGTGCACAGGTCTCTATAGGCAAACAAAGGGGAAACGTTTGTTTATGTGACTTTCCCTCCCTCTATGTAGTTGGTTCTTAAATCACTGCAGAATAGTTGTGTGCTGGTTTTCAAATAGAGATATACCAACATTTTTAAAAGTTTTAAAACTGCTGACATTTCAATGTTTTTACAATTAAATGTCCTTTGAGGAAGATACCAAACAAGATATGACGGGAACATTTCTGCACCAGTTATTACCAAATGTAGTGGAGTGTTGTCCTTTCTTTGTCTATTGATTTTTTTTAACTTAAAGAAAATTGTATATCTGATCATAACCCAATCTGACCAGTTGTGGGATTACAGTGTGACACAAAATGTTGCCAGGGGTTGTGCTACTTTAAATTTGGAGTCCATATACTAAGGAAGGGAAATATCTTTTCTCTCTAACCTTGTGCCTAAAGATTATACCCTTCCCCTGCCTGGCATTACCAGATATCTTTTGCCGTCTCTCAGTTACAGGGGTGATGCTTTATGTTTGATCCAAAATAACCCCAAAACTACCTTTATTATGAGTTACTACATTCACCATGAGTCTATTATGTAACTTTATGAGCTGTTTAATCTCTAAATACAAATCTAAAAAACGAAGCGGAGGAAAATCAAAGCTAGCTAAAGAAATATCCAAGATGCTATTTTAAACTTTTAACTTTTCATAAAATGAAACAGTGGACTCCTCTTAAATGTGTTAACTAAAATAAAGCATTTTTTGACTCAGTAATAGTCACGCTTTCCATCAGATCTAAAAGATACTTTGCAATTATTAATACATAAAGAGTGTCAGTAAAAAAAAATGGTTTAAACACAATATGCATTATACAAACAGTCCCAGAGAAGTTATACAAAGACTGCAAATATACATTAGCATACAAGAGACAGTGTGATCCTTGATCAGATAAGGAACCTGTAAAACCAATTTGTAAAAACATAGTGAATTTGTGGAAGCAGCAAGTAACAGTAGCTGAGAGGAAGAATCCGCACAAGCGCTCCTTTGAGCATCTAGGATGCACTAACAGGACATAACTGATGGAAAGCAGTAAACAAGAACAGACTCTTAGCCATACCTAAAAAGACTGCATGAAAAATTTAAAACACTGGTTTTTATCAAACCGATTTTGTGTCTTGCAAATTTTTTTAGACTCAAAAGAGTAAAAGCAGACATTAAAATGTACCCAGATACAGTTTTGGGCTCTAAATGTAGAAAAACTATAAAACTGTAAAAAGTGTTAATGTGGGCAATCATCCCATTTATGTTTCTCTTACTTTTCCTTGCTTTCTTTTCCTATTTCTATCTTCCTTCTACTCTTGCATAATTGATTGTTTTGTGCTAAATTCTTGGATGATGTTTATTTTGAAAGGAGCAGTGTGCACATGGTCTGTGCCATGTCACAAAAATTCGAAGGTATATTATTAGACACCGCAACAGTGTGATGCTCGCTCACAGGGGAGAGAGATGACGCAATTGCATCAAGGAAGAAGCACGTACCCTCGCGCCTTGTCCAATACATCAAATATAAACCTAGCTTAACAAATTACCAGTGATTTGCTGCTCTCAAAGATCCTTTGTATTCACCCCAGGCATACTTGCCATTGATGTGTTCTCATTAAAATTTTCCATGCATGTGCTTGAGAAGCAGCTAAACCGCTGTAGTTTAAGTTAAACGGTAGACTTGGCTGCAGATAAAACTTGCCTTTAATCAAAAACTGGAAGCAGAAGAAGAATCTAAAGAAGAAATGTATTGATAACACATTGGTAATTAAAAGACTGAAAAGTGCCACTCAAGGTGTGTTACAAAAAATGGGATATGTGTGAATAACCAGAGGGCCCAGCTAGAATCCCCAAGCCCACATTGATGAAAATGGCTACCATAAATCATGCCTGTCTTTATCTTATATTGTAATTGCATATATTTTAATGCTGGGTGTAATGGCCAGCTAATCACCTTGGGCTGCACTTGGGGTGTTCAGTCAGGTTGCAGAGGTAATTATTGTTACTTTGAACACTCCTCTAACTCTACACTTGTATCCTGCTGACTCTTCACTACCCAATAATTTGCTTTTGGACTTTATATATTCATATAACAATGTCTAAAGCTAATAATATATATCTACATATGACTTATAAGGGAGCTACATCTGATAAATTGCATAACCACTTCCAAAATTCAGACCATTCCTTTTTATGTTTATGTATTTCCTCAGACTCTGTTCCTCATAGCCAGAAGCATTAGACAAAAAAAAAGTTTTTCTTTCTTTCAGGCAAGACAGCTTTTTTTGTCTTTTTAAACTAGAGATGTGTGAAGCTCCCCCCAACACAGAATTAGGTTGAGGAGTGGTAAGCTTACTTTAAGAAATAAAAATATCGCTCTCAATTTTTCTGTCATCTCATTAGAAGCTCTTTAATCTGTAGAAACCATTGCAAAATTCAGTGGTTTTAAAACCTGTATTTAACCTGCTTAGTATTTTTTTCTATGGGCAGAATATTATGACACTTTGAGCTGAATACTGTTGATAATAATTTCATATTAACTGGTTAATTAGTCAAGCTATCTCCTCATGTAGCCAGCATTCAGTTTGTAATTGATCATATCTTTTTACCTCCTAATTGTTGTTTTGTAACAGCACTACTGTCATAAAAGCAATGGGTTGAGGAACTTTATTTTGCAGAATTTTTTTACAAAGCAAGGAAGTCTGCTGACATATAGTGCATGTTAACAAGTGTTGTAGGGTTAACACTGTGTAATCAGTGCTCCACATGGCCAGGGAAATCCCAGCAAATTTTCTGTTGAATCTTATAGAAAAAGAAAAATGGTATATGAACCACTATAAAAACTAACTTATCCCCCTTGCTTTTCTCTCTCTGAATTAGGATTATCTTCAAGTGTAACTCACTGCAAAATGAACCTTTATTCCATTTATACTGTAAAAATCAAATAAAATAGTTGATGCTACTTTAGTTATCATTTAGTTTTTTTCAGAGGTTTCAGTTCTGCAATATTTGTCTCAAAACGATCTTAGTGTTGCGCTATGCAATTGAACGGGGGCTACTGCAGTTGAATTATCCTACTGGTTCAGACAGTCCATGCTGGTATTTGACTGCTCAACTTGTACAGGCATTCACCATCAAAAGTCTGCGTTTGGGTGTAAACACAACTCACTCAGACACATGCTTTCACAGCCAGTCGTTCTATCCTCCACTGCCACCCAGCTTTGGGCTTTAAGATCTAGGTCCTGTGGGCTCCTCAAAGTGGATTGAAGAATCCTCCATCTTAAAACATCTGAAATAACTGCCAGTGTCTTTCTAACCATTGTTCTTGCTTCATTAATGTCATAACATCCACCTAATTAGAAGTAATCCTCACCTATGTTGCATACCCAAATGGAAAAGAAAATAACTATGAAACTGTAAAGCCAAATTACTTGTATAATGAATCATTTGAAAGCCATCACCTTCTGGTTTCTGAAAATATAAATGAGAATAGTGTGACTAAAACAGCCTAAACTGCAGCAGTTTAAACATGACTTTTTTTGTTTTTTTCTTTCTCTCTCGAAAAAAAAGGTCTTTTTAGAATAGCAATAACAAAGACATGCTTGATAGCAGGCATCTGAA
>JAUZNJ010087562.1:0-22954 GCA_034780135.1 Jordanella pulchra
TTTTTCATTTAGCTCCTTCTGCTGGCTGGGGTGGGGGGGTACGGGAGGATTGGGAGGGGTTCAGGGGGGAAAATGTTAAAAACTCAAATCTTTCTCTGTATAACTACTTAAGGTTGAGTACTTTACAGTAGCGTTATTGTCAACATTGGTTTCACTGTATGTTTAATTGTTGAAGGATTTAATAAAGATTGAAAATTGAAAAAAAAACAAAAACAAAAAGCTTTCTGTCCTAAGTGGGGAGCGATGGCCTTATGGTCAGAGCAGAGCGCTTGTGTTCATAATTGTTTGTAGTTAAATGTAGAGTTCAAATTTTATTGTAATGTATGTATGCAGTGACCAGTAAAGTTGATAATCACCCTTAAACAGACAAAACTTTTTCTGATCTGACTGTGATCTTTTCCTCTCTTTCCAAATGGTGTTTGGTTTTTACCCAATTAAATGTCTGTAAAGACTTTTCATTTCAGATCAGGTAGGTGCAACACAGTTTGTTTCCCAAGGCTGTCTCTCCGATAAACACAATGAACAGATAACGATGCGAGAAGACAGCTGCACTGCTGTGAAACAAATTAAAAACTTTGCTCTATCACTGCCTCCTTTTTTCCTCCCTTTGTCTACATATTACAATAGAAACAAAAAAAATCTAAACAACATGCATCCTGTTTAAATGTCCATATGTGATGTCTATACCCTCTAAACTCTGTAACCAAAGCCAAATTCCTTATTTGTGTTCAGTCATGACCAAACAAAGCTGAATCTGACTCAATAAAAAATACAATTTATTGCTATTTTTCCTCTATGTATGCCAAAATGAAAACTTTTTTTAAGGAGTGGTGGCATTTATCTTAAAGAGTAAACATAAATTTACATTTATTGTACTTTCAAAGTTGAACTTTTAATGGAAAAGGGACTATATTGTATATTGTAATGATTAGACGAGTGTGGACAGTGTTTCAGCAGTTTCAACATCATCATAAGCCGAAGCCATTGGAGTTCCTATGTAATTCCTGAAGACCCTAAAGGCTAACCTCTGGAAAAATCTAATAACCCAGTCCCAGTGAATCTTGATTAGTTACACTTACATGTTTAGAGCCATGAGAGAAAATGCATTAAATAATTATATACAGCTAGAATTATACCTTTCTGATTGCTATAAAAAAGTGTGGTGTATCCCAGTAATTTTCTAAGGGACATTTATCCAGATATTAGACGTGCTATGTGTAGATATTTGGATTTGTATGTATAAGTTTAATACCTGTTAGATTAGTATAAATCCCAAACGCTTATGCAAATATTTTAATCCTGTTGAAGTCATCTGTATTATCAATCCAACCTAGAAAATAAGGCAGGGTCAGAATCAAATAATAGAAGGCCAAAGGCAAGCAATGTTCATGCATATGATGTATGCAAGCTTCTGAGTGGCGCTGCAGTGAACCTGAGTTGTTTTCAGACCTGGTAGGGGTTTAATTGGTTTGGTATTTCATGGTGAATTGATTATTGGTCTCGGTTTTATTCCCAGCAAGTACATGTTTAATAGGTTCTCTGTAATCTACAATGATCAGTGAGGATGCAAAGGCTGCAAGTTGAAGACATACTTGGTTTTGTTTCCTTTGCTTGTAGTTTCTGCAAACTGAAACTACAAGCAGCTAAAACAGAAACAATGCAGCATTTTGCAAAACGAGTTTACAGTGCTGTACCACTGCAAACTTTAGTGGATTTCGTTATACGATAGCCCAACAGAAAAACAGTGTGTAACTGTGAGAATAATGTGTGTAAAGTAATGTGTTGTTTTTAAGAATTTCAAAATGTTGAGTTTAAAGTTTATATTGAGTGACTTTTACTGCTCTCCCCTAAATAAACTGCAGTCCAGATCATTACCTTCAGAAATCATCTCATTAGTATGTTGAGTCCACCAAAGTAGATAGATCGTGGATAATGTTGTGTAGAGGTGCAAAGTGGGTTAAAGTATAAAACAATATCCTTGGACATTGTCTTTACAATCTGTCATCTAAAGATGAAAAAGATGCAGAGAGAGGGAAGCTGCTCAAAGCTGATAGGGGGATGGATGGAGCTAAATGCAAATCCATCCAGGAAGAAAACCAGTGGGATGCAAAGACTTGCAGGACAATAATAATGATCAGAGCTACAAGTTTAGACCATCTCCAATTCAGCTGCTCGAATGATCCACAAAGAGAATCTTGGATAAAACCTGAAAACTGCCCCTTGCTCACCATCTAATAAGGGCAACTTTAAGTCTGCAACCACAGTGAACGGTCGTTCAGCACATCATTCACCACTAGGCTGAAAACGAATGTAGCTTTTTAGATTTATTAAAATCTGCTGATCAATAAAGCTTTAGGTTTATCACTTTGGAAAACGTTAATAAGAGTTGAAGAGATATGAGTACATTTTCAAAGCATTGTGTATCTATGTGTCTCTTTGTCTTGTTTAGCTCTCGATGAAATGCTCTAGTGACTTCTGGGAAAGCTGTAGTGAGCCTGAGCACCACTGCACGTGTGAGGTTGGGAAGTCTACAAGTTGGGGCTTTAAATCAGCGAGAGCCCAGAGGTGGTTGTCATGGGATTCTCCATGATTGATCCGGGTCATCGATCTGTAATCCAATTCTCACTGTGTTCGTATGTGTGGCTGCAATGATGGCGCGGGATTTAACACTTCCCCATATATAAGGTTGTGAAATGGTCACCATGGAAACGCATCCAACGGGCACCCACCGCACACTGATAATAACGTTTGGCCTAGATACCCATCCTCAGCCGATAAAACCGAGGGTGATTGGTGTGTGTGTGTGTTTCAGTACTAATGTAAAGCAGCACCTGAACACAACGCAGCGACAGAGGGCGAGTAAAAAATCCATGAAAGGATTCCGCTGACCAGAAACTCCTGCATGAGTTACACAAAGACAGTGAGTGTAAGGTGAATGAGACAAACGGACGGAGGGAGAAAGGAAACGACCAAGAGGGGGAGTGGGGAAACGGCCAGGGAGACCCAACAACTGATGACACACACGTGAACACACACACCCACATCCATGCTCACCAGCTTTCTCCACAGCATGACTTCGATACTAGCTACTGCTGCCTTTTGTGGGAATTTTTGCCCCAGATATTCAAAACTGTGTTGCTGAGGATTTGTCCTTGATCTTTGTTGTAATAGTTTAAAATTAAACAGGTGTTTGTATTGTGTCTGCTGTCAACCGTTGCAGGGGGTTTCCACATTCTGATGAGAACCATATCCTGGAGTCGATCTGTCTCAGCAATTTGTTTCTAAATCTACCGTCTAGTCCACAGTAAAATACTGATACCCCCGGAGATGACACCATTAAAACCACTGGTGGCTAAACAGAATGATAATGATCATCTCATTAAGGTTGTGTCCCTTATAGAGTCTCTGTGTCAGCAGCAGCCCTTAAAGGAAACCCGCTTTAAGACAGCTATTTACTTGGTTTCTAATTTCTTCAAATTTAACCCATCATTTTTCCAGGCGTCTGCAAAAAGCTAATCTTTCAGCATAACTCTGGCCAGTCACTTCAGTGAGAGGGTGTTCTGTAAGTGCAGTAAGTCTGCAGTCTCTTGAGATAGTGTGAGGCCTAATCCAGTGGTGGAACAAACTCTAAAAGTTGCTGCTCCAGCAGTGACTCAACTGCAAGGCAGAGCACAAACTGACAGAGAGCCTGACAGCACCTTAAAGAAAAGCCCATTACACTGGAAACAACTCACAGCCAGTAAGGCCTGTTTACTGCTTAGTCTATTCACCTGGAAACATCTTAAGGGAAGCTCCTTTGGACTGGGCCAAGAAAATGCATCAGCTAAAGTTTACTTTAATGTTTCAGTTCATCATACCAGTTTTACTATTAACCGCTATTACTATTATTTATTTATTTATTTTTTTAGCAAACAGCCTATTTAAGGTAATGGCAGTAGGATTTATAGCCAGCTTTTGACCAGATCTCTACAATGTTTCAATTTGTCTTGTATTTTCATTTTCAGCCATTCAAAATCAGAGATTCTTCTTTAGGGTTTTCTCCAGAAGATAATAAGTGGTTTCTCCAAGCTCTCCAAGTCCTCAAGCAGCAAAGCAGCACCAAGTCATTGCACTACCACCACCATGTTTTACTGTCATTGTGATGCTGTTCTAGTCTTATACTGTTTTTATTTGAAATTACTTTTTTTTAACTGGCCAAGACAGAGTACGTAAATCTCTCCGAGATGCCTCTTTTATTTTTTTTCAGTTATTAGGTTTACGGTAGAGTTACTGCTTTAGCATTAAAAAAGGAAGCGAATGAAAAAAACCCTTTAAAAGCTGTAGTTTCAGTTTACTCAGGTCTACTTTGTTTGATAAGTGCCCATGGATCTGCTGCCCAATCCTCGTTGCACCAGTCCCTCATGGTTCACCCTGCAGGTGGGGGTCCGCTGAGAGGGAAAAACCAAGGAAGAACCCGGTCAACAGCTCTAGGGTGGTGTCTCAGCACACATGTACCACATAACGTCATGGGCCTTGATTTTTTTTTTTAGTCAACTGTTTTTGTTTGACACACCACCCACAGCCTGTTTACCGTGAGAGACCCTACCAAGTGCATTTAAGCCCCAGACAACCTAGTATCTCGGATCACCCATGCTCAGAAAAACCCCCACCATGTATAGGTGGCAGTTCAAAAAGGGATCCTGTTCATGAGTGAGGGGAGAATGGAGCAGGAGATCGATAGACAGATTGGTGCGGCTGCTGCCATAATGCAGACCCTGCACTGGTCTATTGGGGTGTCGTGCTAAGACAAAGACAAAGCTCTCCATTTACCTTCCAAGTTCTCACCTATGGTCATGAAATCTAGATTAGGACTGAAAGACCGAGATACCAGTTGTAAGTGACTGAAATGAGCTTTCTCCACAGTGTGGCTGGGTACTCCCTAGGGTAGGGTTAGGGGCTCGGTCATTGGGAAGAGACTCAGAGTAGAGCCGCTTCTCTTTCACATTGAGAGGAGTCAAATGAGGTGACTTGAACATCTTTTTCGGATGCCCCCTGGACGACTTCCTCGGGAGGATGTTCCAGGCACCTCCCACTGGGAGGAGGCCCAGGCGAAGACCCAGGACACACTGGAGGGACTATGTCTCTTGGCTGGCCTGGAGCACTTTGTAGGGGGATGTCTGGGAGTCTCTGCTGGGTCTGCTGCCCCCGTGATCCGGTCCTGGATTAAGTTGAAGAAGACAAATAAGATGATGGCCTTTATTTGATATAAATATTTTGGATGACCTGAAACATTCAAGTAAAAAAAATAAGGCAATCGTAGATGCATCTTCATAAGACAAAACAAAGATTATCTCATAACTGTTGATCTATCGCTGTAAGCTGTGGACGAGCAGGTTATCTGCTTGTCCAACATCTTAACCACTTAACTAATCAGAACTCTAAACTCTTCTCAATGTCACCCTGTTTGCTTCCTGCTTTGGAGTTTTCTTTATTATTTATATGTAAACTGTAGCTAAACTCCATATCCCTTCAAAGGTTTGTTTAACTCAAACTTTAAATCTGAGAAATCTTAAACTGGTCACCACTCTAGGTCCAAATCTGTCCATTGTGTAGCAATAGCACTTGCAAGAACATTTCCTTTATGAATTCTTGTTTTTTGTCTTTGACCCAGCAGCCGTCTCTGGGACAGATCCATTCTTTAGTGTTAAGTCAGGACATAGTAGTTTTCTTGCTCTTAATGAGCTTTTAAATGACCGGAGCCATTACTGCTTCTCTCTGTTTGACTGTAAACACTAAGCAAACATCCCTCAGGTTGGTTTGAAATCTTGTGTGTATTATGTCATTAGAAGAGTGCTTAAGACTATAGGTCCCTTTAAGCTGTTTGCTAAGATCTGCAGTGGGCTCTCTTCTGCTCCCAAAGTGGGACTCAAGTATAGCTAGAAGGCCATCTGGGAATCTCTTGGAGCCTGAAGAAAAAAAGAGCTGTAGTGTAACTTAAGTGCTATTCTAGGATCTTCTGCAGGCTTCAGTTTCAGCGCTAGTTTAAATCTCTCAATGATGCCTCAGTAGAGACATGGATGTTTTAAAGATGGAGAAAATGTTTAGCAAAAAACATTTTGTATGAATCAGTTCTGGCCTTACAGTTTTTTTAATCTTTGTTTTGCATGTATTGCCAGACTACTTTAATAAAAACACATGTGTCTGCAAACATTTAAAATCATCCTTTGCTCTTTAATATCTTATGATGTTTATGACAGCGCATTTAAAAATATCTTAACCCCTTGAAATAAAATGGATTAAGTAAGTCTCAAGTATTTGAAAAATACTTAAGGTAAATAGTATAATAGTATAACATAAACCTAATAGAAATGAATAGTTGACATGTTCATCCTAACGGATGTGTGGGATAATGATATATTATACATAAATAGAATAAAAACGGAACAAAACATACTTGCAAAAAATATATTCCTTTATTGAAAGGTGGTAAAATCAAGTGTATAAATATATATTTTTTTATTGCAGAAAAAAACAGGTCTGAAGGGCTGAACAGAATTTCCTTTGTTTTTCCTTTGTAAAAGTCCTTTGGTTTAAAAAAAAGAACAAACAAAACAAACTGAAACGCCTTTATTTCTCTAATTGTACTAACTAGCTTTTGCTACGTCCACAGGCCATTTATGTGGGATGAGTGCGCTTTACTTCTCCCAGGTGATTCTGCACAGCCGCAGCCCATGGGGGCCGATCAGGAGGAGCTTAAGAGGAGCTGGAGCCCCATAGGCAGATGTCAGATTGTTCTTCACAGAGAGAGAATCCTTGTCTCCTCAGTCCACAGATCCGTTCTGGACTTCAGGTAAACTGCTTCTTAGTCCTCAGAGTTCTTGTACGAACTCCCTCTGTTAATGTCCTCAACAAAGATCATTACTGTCCCACACAGCTTACTGCTATCCCCAGTGTCTGCATATACACTCACCTTCCTGTTTGATCTTTACCATCACATATCATAATCATACTTTTTTAACTTTTAACTGCTCGCTAGCTCTCTTAGGCCTCTTTTTCACTGCCTTCCTGGATCCTGTTCCAAAACACTGAAGAAATATCCTCCTTCCTGTCTGCGTTGACGAACTGTTTAAACTTTCCTCACTTGTCTGTAGTTGTTACCTATAGAAGAGTCCCAAGGAAAGCCTACAGTACAGCTTCTTTGCTTTCATTACATCAGACTCAGGTTTTTATCACTCTGAGTCTAATAATTAAAAGTATGCACTGACTGCTGATCTTGTATGTCGTATTGTTTGGCAAGTAAAAAACTGATAACTGATGTGGAAGTTGAGAAAATGATAAATAAACCAGGGGAATACATGGAAATCATCATATAACTCATCTCTGTCTGGAAGGTTCACCTTGGTGTTCTTTTAAAATATTTTCTACCTAGAATAAGACATTCCTAAATGCAAAGTCAAAGGCAAACCTTTTTAATTGCTGAGCTGCCCAGACTGACTGCATAATAGGGACACAAAACTGTTTTTTACACTGAAATAAGCTGCTGCTGAGAGAATTTGAATAAAATGAGCCCATCCTCGCCAATAAATGTTTTATTCTGAAAGTTTAGACTGTAGAAGCTTATTCTTAATATTGCATAACTTGACACTGACAGAGCGAGTCAGAGCATGTGACTTGTCCCTTCGATCTGCTCCGCCTGATGGTGCACCGCTCTCCCTGTATGCCTCATCCTGCTTCTCCCAGCCAGTTATCTCAGCAGTCAGCGACCCTGGACAGCACAAGCGAGTGGGTGTGTGGGCAGAGAAGGCTGTCATGTGTGAGATGATACTCTGGCTTCACACTCAGCAGGGGTGTCAGCTCACTAAAACCCAGAAAGCTCTAACACAATACCTTCAAATCTGCTTACATGCTCTGAAAGGTTTCAGAGGACAAGGAATTACTAACTACTGATCCTGTGGCATACGGTGTAAAATTCACATGACTTTAGGGGGGGAAAAAACCATTGACTTCACAAAAGTAGCGACAGTAAAATACAAAAGCTGTAGCAGACAGAAGTCATCATTTTTTCACCAAGATTAGCTAACACTTTAAAGCTTCTGTACCATCATTCTTAATCTACATATCTTATCCAGCATTGGCTTGTTTAGGTAACCATTTCAGGAGGATGACAAAAACATCCATTTTGTAAGTAGCACTCCCTGCCTCATTCTGTGGGTTTCTAAAGCCAGATGTCAGTAAGTTCTGGGTCTCCTGTAGGAGCAGCAGTTTGTCTATGAGTTCTCCATAGATCACCTTTGGTCTCATGTATTGTATACCATAGTGTAACCATATAATAATTTACATTTGGGAATCAAATTGCCCTTTTTTGTTCTTGTATGTATATTGACTTGACAAGGTTACAAGAGGGAAAACCATTTGACAACAACACATGTAGAGATAGAATGAACAGGCTTTTATTTTCTTAATTTTCAATAGAAAAGTCTAATCGGCATAGACAACTATCACTAAATAATAAATATCACCATATTCTTAAATTGTAAGCTCAAAAGCTTACCTTTGAACAACCAATTTTGTGGATTTTATTGTGTTTTGTGTTTTTTTAATAAAGTAACAATTCAAAACTTGAAGATGGGATGGGGATCATTTAATGCCCCCGAGCTGACTTATACCAGACAAATTCTCACAACCCAGAGGGCAATATTAAAAATAATCTATTTTTCCACACAATTCCCAACCCACATGGATTTCATGTCGTTCCTGTAAAGTAACCACACAAAATATGAAGATATCTTACCAACATTGATAGAAGTGAGCCAATGTTTGACCAACATTAATCAGCAAACAAGATCCCACATTGAGACCATTTCTACACAAAGCTTTGAAAATAATAAACAAATGACTCCTGCTTAAACCAGAAAACATCAGCAAATTAATATGTAATGCTGTAGTACATGGTGCTCAATTATTTAGCCTACTTATAATCATGTATAAATGTTCTCTGTCTTAGCGAGTGTTTAAAATAAAAGTCTAGTTCTTGTTATCGGGAAATCCCTAAAAATCTCAGGAGATACATCAATCTAAATATTTGTATCATTGTAAATAACAGTTGAAAGCTGGAAGCCATATTTAAACGCGGCTATTTAGCAGCTGCGCAGGTTTGTATTCATCATAAAATAGCTTCAAAAAGAAACATCTGCACCTTTCAGGCTTGTTTAAAAGTTAAAAGAAAAGCGGATTGTCGGGTGAAACTTCCTGGATCAGATAGTCTTATTTTGAAGGTAAAACCCATGGGTTTCTGTTCTGCCTCTGTCTGAATGGCTTGACGCAGCTTTTCTCCCCGGTGCGCCTAAACTCCAGCACCTGAACACTGAACGCTGAGCGTCCAGCCGCTGAGGGGACCCAGACGCACGGGGAGGGAGACCCTGGCTTCCTATTTAATTACACTTCTTTAAGTAAAACTTGTGCGTCTACTGCCCGTGTAATGTATCTGTTATCCTCTGATTCATCTTTTTTTGTCATCCTGCTGACGGACTGAGTTTGGATTCTGGCAGAGGGGTGGGAGGAGGAAGCAGAAGAGCGTTGAACGGCTCTCAGATGGAGCACCGGGGCTCCTGGAGCTCAGGGCGCACGGTGAACCCGGAGTGAGTGAGGCTGTTGGATGGACGCTGCCCACCGGTAGGAAGCGCTGGCAAAGTTTTGACCATTTTTACTGCTTTTATTTGCACTTTTAATGCTGCGCTGTCCCGTGTTCACCACTGAATGGGTTCAGACAATAGAAAAATTCCTAGATGTCATGTCGCTCTTTGTTATTTGCGCTCTTCACAAAATTGCTCATTTTTACAAATTCCAATTTATCTTTTTAAAAGGAGCATCACATGTTGCAACTTATGCAATATCATTGAAGTATTGAGAAATGTTTTGAGATATTTGGTTTTAATTTGTATAACAGTTCATTTTTGCCCGAAGCTGGCTACATTTATCTTCACAGACGGATTGTACATTTTTTTGCATTTTGGCCCCCTGGAATACATGCATTTGGATAAAAAGCTTTTATTTTCTATTTGTTTTTTAAATTGCTGTTAATCCTTTCTTCTCAGCGGGAGCTGAAGAGGCTCCCGCTGAGGAAAAAAGACAATAAATGCATGCGTAATGAATCCACATTACACATAAAAAAGCTCACGAGGTTTCATATGTTTTGTTGATGCAATGATATACAGTGCTGTGTTATGTTTACTGCTTGTTTTGAGATTCATGGGATGATTTAATTCCATCATGGCTGGACTGTCAGCAAGGGAGGCTTTTAATGAGTTTAAAAAATAATTTTCAGGGCCTGTCAGCCTATTTTCAGGTAGAAAAATTACTTCCCTGTTTTATTTGCTGGTTAATTGATGTCTACCCAATAGCCGCTGTTGAATAACAACAACAACAACAAAAAGCTCTCAACTGTGCAGCCCTGGACCCAAATGGTTCAAGCTAAGTTTCCATAGTGAATTGAGTGAAAAATGGAGGAATAGTGGCGGATACAATCTCATTATTTTCATCAAACATGCACACACAGAAAGGCTCCTCTTTAAACCTCGAGCTCGCTTGCCAGCTATGCTGGACTTTTTTATTCTGATGCCAGAGAATGCTGCCTGTACCGTTTTGTCCAAAATAATTCAGATTTTTGTTCCAGCTTCACAAGAAATTTGGACCTTTGTCAGTGACCCCCCCATGAGTGATGGAAGGAGTATTTGTTGGACCAAATGTAGACATTGTTTGCTGAGTGTGTTCTTGTGGCAATTCAGGTATTCCTGTCATGCTCCACCTTACATTTGCTCCTACCCAATAAAGCCAGAAGTTTAAAGAAGTATAAAAAGGAAATGATTTCTATCTTAAATTCAAACTGACATCATTATTCAATTTGACATTTCCAAGATTATATCAGTGCTTTGAGGAATCTCCAGTAGCTTTTCTAAAAATTAACCTTAGGCTTCTGTAGCTCATCAATGTCACTGCAGTTAATTTTATCTTAAATTACCAGCCAGTGAAAAATGATAACTCTCGTCATCATCCTCATCATTGTAAGAGGAGATTAATGGTTATAGTGCAGTGCAAAACCTTCTGCTTTTTACTTTTTCACTTCAATGTTCTTTGCTGTGATTTTATGTGTTAGACCAACACAAAGTGGCGTGCAACTATGAAACAGAACAAAAATAAACCTGTTTGCAAACAGAAATCTAAAAACTGTGGCATACAACTGTTTTTCTTTTAGCATTTTAACTTGAATACTCCTGTAAGTGAAATCTAGTGCTTTGAAAAGTCACCAAATAAAGTTGTGGATTTAATCCCAGGATACATCGAAAATAATGTTTAAACAGTACCAAAAATGACCAAGAAACATAGGAATACATTTGTGGAGAAGTTTAAAGGTTGGTTATGGTAGAGGAATATGAGGTCTAAGACAGAATTAATTAGAGAAACATAACCTAACATCATGGCAACTGTGGGGGAGCCACAGAGATCCTTAACTCAGGTGGGAAGAGGAGAATTTTTAGTCATGAGCTCCAAAAACTGTGGGATTTATAGAGATTGGCAAAAAAAAAAAAAAAAAAACAACAGAAAAAAAAACATTTGTTAAAAGAAAACCATAAAAAATTGTGTTTGCAATTTACCAATAACCATATAGTAGATCTGTGACAGACCAGCGACCTGTCCAGGGTGTACCCTGCCTCTCGCCTGAAACGCAGCTGGAGATAGGCACCAACAACACTCCCGACCCCATTAGGGACAAGGGTGTAAAGACAATGGATGGATGGATGGATATAGTAGACACAGTAAATGTGCAGAAGAAGCCACTGAGAGAAGAAGAGACCAAAATGGGCCTACATGAAATACCTATTGTAACATTAAAACATGATAGTGGCAGTATTGTACTGTGGGGAAGCTTTGTCACTCATGGAATCAGACTAATCATATTCAAAGACGTTTTAGAGACAACAGAAATCTGCAGACTGGGTGGAGATTTACTTTTCTTGTAGATAATGTTCCTAAACATCCTACCAGAGCTACAGAAAATAGCTTAGGTCAGGGGCCTTCAACTGAAGAACCCTGGTTTATCAGTAGCTGGATTTTAACTCTAACCAATGGTGTCTTTTTTACCCAATTTATCAAGCTTTTTAATGAGAACAATATGTTGATGAAAAGTAGCTCTAAACTGGTTCTATACAAATACATACATCCCACAGTTTTTAGATTTCATGATACATGGTTGATACATTTTTTTTACCAGCATTCCTTTCACTTGAAAAGTACTTTGTGTTTTTCTATTTCCATAAATCCTGTTTACATACAGTCACGTTTATGTTTAAACACCAATGTGTAGAATTTTGAAACATTATTTAATCCTTAGTGGTTTGGCTGTAAATAAATTAGAGCAAAGTTAAACTCTAGATTGAGTAAGGCTGCTGATTAATAACTCAGCTCTGACATGTAGAAGGTGCTATGATATAATGCATATTTTCTTTACACCTCTCCCTAGAAATTGAAGTGTACCAGCTGCAAAGGCGAATGGAAGCATAGTAGCTGAAAAGAGAGAGAGACTGTACAGTAACTGCAATTTTACACCATAGAAAAAATAATACTTTACATTTAAACATAGTATAACCAAATCAAAACTAATGTGTAGCTGAGCAGGGTGACTGAACAAAAATATCTAAAGAGTGTATGTTCACCTATGCATAAAAACAACAGAATGAACAAAAACTGTGCAAAACACAGAAGGGATTTAAACACTTATTTAGTTTGGAGGGAACACCTGCTAGGAGAATGACAAGGGAAAACCATGACTACAATAAAAAAAAAAACTCCTCTTAAAATAATGTGATATTTCAATTTGTGCCCAAATGTGACCTCAGATGAGCTAGAAAATGATGATTCTGTAGACTAGTGGACTCTCAGCTAACTGAGAATCTCTTCCATGAGCAGCTGCTCTTTCAACACTTTGCACTGCTGGGAACACTTTACTGCATGCTGTCCTTAATGAAAAAAGCACCAAACACGCTGTAATTGGCATATAATAGCTCCCCTATATCCAACCCTTCAGTTTACAGTATTTTATGTCAAAAAAGAGAACATGCAGTTTTCAGTATTAAATATTTTAAAGTGTTTTAAACCATTTGCAATACCTTTATTTCAAAAAAGTTTTTTCAGTTTTCAGTTTTGGAAAACCAGAGCAATTAAATGTTACCTTACAGTTTTAATGAAAGAGTAAAATATTGAATTTTCTGGTGCTACTGGCCTTTTTTGAGGGATAAAACATACAGCAATGGTTTCAAGGTCACAAACCAGTTGCAGGAGCTCTGAATTGATGACTATAATATCTATATACACCACGCTATGCCCCTGCAAATAAACTTGTGACAGGGTTAATATTTGGAAACTAAAATGAGACAGTATTTAACACTAAATTGGACTTCAGGTACCAACTTTCAGAAACAATCTAAGTAAACAGGACCAGGTGTGGACCCATTTCCACACACACTGAAGTGTTAAAGGCATATGCAGCAGTGTTGATTTGACTATGGGGAATTTGCTGTTAAACAATGTACTGACAGAAAAAAAAGAAGGTTGACAGAGACGGATGATCATTTTTATGTCCAGATTGTTCGGAGCTGGTCTGGATTAGAAGCATTAGCAGTAATGGCCTGGTGTTGTCACAAGAGTGTACAGGATTATTATGAGGAGGCATGAGTGCTTCCTGTTGTCATCTCTGACCCTGTTTGCACTCCTCCTCCACATCATTTAGTTCACTTTTGTTTAGATTTGTGTAGATTCATGTTTCCTGGACTGGATCACAGTTTGCTGGATGTTAAGGGAAGCACAGAGGCTGTTGACAACTGGTTCCAGTTTATTAGGGGGGCAGGACAGCAGATGGATAACGTCTGCGGAGGAGGAATAGTCTGATGGAGCTCCTTTGCCCCCTTTCATAGGTTGGGGCTGTTCACGGCGCAGCCATGACGGGCACCCAGGAGCCAGACCTGCACGAGCAGCATGGAGGACCAACGCAAGACGCAGAAGATGAGGACGATGATGGGGAGAAGGTACGAGTGTCAGTGGAGGAAGAAGAGTTGGAGAACAAATGGGAAGGAGGGGAGGAGAAGGAAAGGGAAGAGCTGCCATACCCCTCCCTAGCACCAGTAGTTCTGTTGGCTCTGACCCAAACCAGCCCTCCCCGCTCCTGGTGCCTTCGTGTTGTCTGCCACCCATATCCTTTACCACTGGAAGGGCTCCTACACATGTGTACGACTGCGACTCTTTTTATAACTCCTGTGTCTCTGTTTCTGCTCTGTACTGTATCACAACTGTTGTACGTGCAAGGTAACAAGCACTGCGATATTTATCTTCCTTTCAAACGTACGAGAGGTTGGACGAAGGTCAGCACCGTGCATATAAGTGTGTGTTTGCACATGGCTGTCTGTTGGGTAGAGCTCAGGTATTTCCCTGGGCCCATTACTTGTAGAAAGACACGGCTAGCACTTTGGTCCTGATTGCAGGTTTCCATAGTGACAAGCTCTAATGAATCTGCAGGGTTACAGCTGCCTGTCAGTTGCATTGTTACTGGCCTCTATTTATAAGGCAGAAGGGGTTACAAACAGTGAAGAAGACTCTCGTCATCTCCTAAACCTGACTTCTGTCTTTATCGTCTCCCCTCTTGTTCCTTCTCGCCGTCTCTCAGTTCCTCCATCCAGTTCCACCCTAAAGGTGTTAGAGTGTTTCGGCGCAGTTATCAGCTCCATGTGGTGTGTTTGTGTGTGTGAGCGGCCAGGAATACTCTGAAGCGTGTATAAAACGTCAGCAGCACCTCAGGGATTTGTAGAGGCTGTCCAAATTGAATATTTTCCACAGCTTATGACTCTATGTGAGTTGGTGTGTGTGTGTGTTATGTGTCTGTCATGGCATGTCTGTGGGTAGTTGCAGCAATCAGCAGTTTGTGTTCTCCATAAAATATAGATAGATAATTGCTGAATAAATAAAATGTACACCAGGAGTAACATAGAAAAAGAAACGCATGCTGTCATTAGCGTGGGTCGGGAAGACTGTGGGTTAGAAGCCCTCCTAACAATTATTGTAGCTTCTCAGAAGAAGCAAAGAATACAGTAAATAAACTGCACTTTGCTAAATAAATATACATTTTATTGCAATTTTGGCTCACTTCAGCTCTCTCTGATTGTGTTGATTCAGAGAAAATGTCAACTCAAGAAACTTTGCAAGAGAAAAAAAGTCTAATTCATATTTATAGCTATATAATCCAATCAGTCCAATCCAAACAGTTGTAGACAAGTTCAAATTCAATTAGGTCGATTATAATTCAATGCAAGTAACAAAACAATGTTGTCAAGCTCTGTTTGCTGTGTTATGGAGTAGAAAACTTTTTATTATTCAAGCAAAAGTGGTCGATTTTCATTGTCATTGACTTACAGCAATTTGTCATAGTTATTATGCTATATGGTGAAGGTGGAAAATCCCTTTACCGTCACATACCTTTAGCAGCACCAAAAGGACTTTAAGGCTGTTTCTCACTTCCCAAGAACGTGAGTATAGACTCGTGTTCTTGCTAAATATGTTCTTAAGAAGAACGCATAAAGTATGGACTCACAGAGAACGGGACAATGAAGAATAAATCTGTGTCAACTGGAACAGAAGCGTATTTGTGACATCACCACTTTCAAAGCTCATCTGGAGCTGTATTTCATCTCCTGTTATTAACAGTCAGTTAATAATAAAGGGGTGGGGGGCTGCATAGCTTTCAGAGGCAAAGCTGGTCAATGTTCATTACTGAAGGCACCATCTGAGGATCACATAGCAAGAATCAGGACTGGTTTAATGATTTCATTTTTCTTATCATATCCCAACTTTTGCTGATAAATGATATATATTTACCTTAAGAGAACTCATGGCTCATGAATGTACAGAGAAAAAGGATTAAGGACATGCATTGGTGATGCTTCGGGAAAGAGTCCTGCTCCTGTTGTTGATGTCACTTTGACATGTATCAACTATCTGAGCACTGCGGCATACCATGTACACTATCAGAGAGACATTATTACCTGAATGCTGTGGCCTTTTGTAGCAGCATAATTTTCCCTGCCGTGAAGAAAAATGGTTTAGAAACTGTTTGGTGCAAAGTGTGGAGAGTTAAAATGTCCTTTAAACTGGACACACAAGTCCATTCCAAGAAGCTTCACCTCGCAATTTACAATGACTGAAATATTGACCTCCTAGATCTGGGTATTGCATAGTGCGACACATCTTGAGGACTTCTCAATGCCTAAAAGAGTCAAAGATTTTAGCAAGAAAATGGAAATGTAGTTATAATGTTATGCCTGGTCTATGTAGATGTGAAAATATGTGGCATAATCTTAACAGAAATTCAGGATTTTTAGTGTTTAAGGCAGAAAACAGTCTGGTGGTTCTCTGTTTGATGTTGTGGTACAGTTTACTTGTTGTGAGCAATCCAAAAATTTCTCCAGCACAGGCAAACGAGAGCTCTGGATAATCCTGTGCAAATTCTCAGTCATCATAGGGCCCACAAAACAGGCTTAAACAGTTGTTATTTAGAGACCCATTCTGGACTCAGAGCACTAGAGCACCCATCCTCATCCTTCTGACTTGACTTATTCCAATTAGGATGCAAATCAAAGACCCAACCATCGTTCTTGTGGTCGTTGGAGTCTCTTTGTATAAGTTTTGCGTTTGGCCATTTGAATCATGGCCAAATAATGGAATCATTCAGAAATTTTATTTGCTATGAAATATGAACCTGGAAGAAAGACACCTTCAAAGCAAAGCCACCTCTCCCCAGGTGGATATCACTATATCACACCAATTTGGGTGTTTTTTTTAGCAAGGCTGAACAAAGTCTGAGACCTCTTGTAGCTGAAAACAAAACAAAACAAACAAACAAACAAAAAAAAAACAATAACAGAGACATTTTCACAGTTTAGACACTAGTGAAAGAAAGAAACGTTGCTGTCACTGTGCAGATTAGGTGCTAAAAGAGACATTTTGCCTCAACTTTGAACGGAACATTGTGTTTTACCACACATCTCCGCTTGCTGATCAGAGAAAGTGGGTGTGTTGTTTCTGGGCAGGCGCAGTGCAGTCAAGGTACGGGTGCTTCCCAGGTGGTGGGAGTAACAGCTCTATGTAGACCCTTCTTGGACTTCGATGGGCTGCCGCTCAGAGAACAAAATTCATAAGGATTAGTCAGAAATCCATAAAAATAAAACACCACTTTGGACAGGATTTTGTTGAAAGTCTAGCATTATTACACAATCAAAAGTCCAAAAGAGATGGAGTTTGCATGATAAGGTCCCTTCATAATTTGCATTTTGGAAAAAAATAAATATTTGGTTGAGCTTTCCATTAGGTGTGTGAAATACTGGCAGTAATTCTAATTTCTGCCTAATGGAAGCATACTCTAATTGCTTTTTCTACCAATTTTACAGTACTAGAATAATATATTCAATAAAATTGTTTTTGTACAAATTTCTGTCTGTGTGAGGCATTAGCTTAGTTGGTGCTGCTGCATAGTGAGACTTTCCATTTTGTCCTAAACTGAACATCTCTTTGATGGCTGTGGAGGTGAGCACCTGTACTGTCATTGCTGTCAATTTTCTGCTGACATCGTGTGAGGCCAAGAAAACTCAGTGTAAAATGTAATATGAAAGACATTATGCACATGTACATGAACCTAACTGTCAGAATTAAGCCAGGGGTCCTGGGAGCTGTGCAGCAGGGCGGCAGTTATACAGATTGTAAGTAGAGGATATTTGGTTTATAGACAGTGGGGGCATCCAATCATATTTTAAAAACTTGTGTTGAAATCTCAGTTTCAGGGAATTGACTGACATCTTGTTTTCAATTTTACAGATATTACGATATTGTTATGAAGATTTTGAAAAAAAAATGAATTCTTACAAAAATAACTTTGTTTTACTAAAAATTTTAACTATATTATTCTTGTTTTAGCTTACTTCAGAATATGTTTTCTTAAAAAAATATATTTTTCCACTTGTTCAGACCTCTGTAGACCTTATTGGCCTTAAAGATGATTAACCAAATCTAGATTTAACAGCAGGAAGAACAAATTTACACAAAATTCACAGTTCTGCACCAAATTCGTTAAGAAAACATAGTTCCGTGCTGTATTATCATTAATTATTATTCAGAATCAGAAAGCCTTTATCGTCATCATATTCTACAACGGATACAATGAGATTTTTGGGACTTCCATTCAGCTACCGTGAAATAAAAAATAAAATAATAAATATAGTAGAAGGAAAAGGAAAAATGTAAACAGTACTGGCACAGTTTGTGGGGGGAATATTGCTAAATTAATTATAAATTTTATTATTATTATTATTATGCACAAAAACACATGTCAAATGCAAAAGAAAAAGCCCTCTAATTAATAGAATATTCATGCCGGTAATGGCAGCCCTTCTAGAAAACATGTCATGAAAGCAATGAACACATCTCCACAGCATCCTGCTGAGTTGTTACCATGGTCGCATCCCAGATCACTGTACTCTCACTGTGTCAGCACTAACTTGCACACATTTTCACCATCATACAGTTAAACACAGGCACGCATATGAGGAGTAAATGCCCGCACATAAACAAGGGAATCTCCCCAGGAGAGCCCCTTCAGAGGAATCACCTGGTTGCTTGGAAACAGTGTAGCTCTGCCCCGACGACCCGGTTACTTCCGCTTGTAGGTTTAATTCCCTCAGATGTTGCCGAGTTCTCTTTGTCTGAACAACCCAGTTACTGGGTCTTTTATCAAGCTGAACAAAGTTCTTTGCTTTAAACCGTTTTCTGTCTGCAAGCATAAATTACTGTGAGTGATGTGCAATGATGCCTGAGGTTTGTTCAACAGAGGCAATAATGCAAGTATGGCCCAGAATGGGGTGGTTCGTCACTGATGAAAGTCCTATTCCTCCTTCCCTACTCCTTCTGCTGTTTTTCATCCGCTTGGCAGACATTACATATTAATCACCTGCCTCCTCGCTTCATTTTCCTCACTCTATGCAGCCATGCTGTACCTTGTTTGCAACGTACCATTTCTTTTCTCATCATAGCACACTTACGTTCCAACCCATTAGAAAATATTTGTAAAGTGGTGAAGGACCAAATTATTTCTTATTATTTAAACACAAAGGTTTTAATGAATACTAATTATAAACTTAATTGATCTAAAGTCTATGGTGATATCATGATGACCACAGGCCTGAAAAATCTTCAGGTCATAATTAACAGCCCTCAATTTATTTTGGTGTCACTTTTGAAGAGCAGGTGGTATCGTACCTGTTAGACAGAAGCTTTATTGGCTGTAGAAGATAAAACATCTCAAATACGCGGCAAACTAGTGGGTTTAGGTTTAAGAGGAATATTAAAGTAAGACATTAGCTGCATTTCCATTAACCATTAAATTGCGCAAATTGTTACTACGAAAATAAATTAGCTAAATATTAAAAAAACATTGCCATTTTCTCATAACTCCAGATTCCTTATGAAAAGTTTTTACACCTCGATGATGTGGTTTTTCTGTCGTATCAAAAGTGTTAAAGTTCGCAAAACTAAGATGGAAACACTTTTTTTTTAATCACAGCAGTCACGTTTCAGGCATTTGCCTTCCTGCTTTATAAAAAGAAGAAGAAGACTGGAAGTAGTTGGAGGATGATGGTGCCCCCTAGAGCCGTGACTGAAATATGGATACATCTCATGTGTTCACAACTGCCGCTGCCATGTTGTTTTCAGAGTTACTGTAAGAACAGTTTTAAGATTAAGATAGATTTTCATCTCTTTTGTAAATAAAAACAGTTCCCTTATGATAATATTACTTTTTATCTGTATAAAAACCATAGAAACCATAATGTTTGTGTCTTTTTTTCTGTTATTTTTTCTTTAGCTGTGTTTTTTGTTGAGCATTGACCCACTTAATTAATGAGAACAAAGGGCTTCGTTAAGACAAGCTGCTTGTCAAAAAGAGCTGAAAAATCTTCCTCTGATTTGATTGTTTTAGATAAAAACTTTGAATAAAAAGTTTCAAGAAAGTTTGACTCTAACAGTGAGAATGACTTCAACTGTTACATAACATTTTTCATCTGCTTCACTGACTTCCATCATTTCCTGTCGAGAGGGGATGCTATCTTTAACTTTGCAGTATTGATGTTTATGTGTAGTACTTATCCCACTCATTTAATGGCACAAAAAAACACCCTTCACATGTACACCCACAAAGAATTAGGCAGACTGGTTGCAATTTTCACAGATTCACATTTACACCAAGCACAAAATAACTTCTACATCTTTGCATGAAACCTGTTTTCTTTATTTAAAAGTGAGATAAGCTGAGTCAGTCACTCTTTTGGTTGTTGTTTGTTTTGTAATCACCTGCAGTCTTAAATATAATCTAAAAAGCTTCCAATGTTGGGTGTTCACCTTGAGTTTTGTTCATATTTTGTGACGCTGCAGTCATAATCTTCAGTGTTCTTAACTTTGATATTCCACTACTTTGAAGAGGCAGAAAAAATGACTGATTTTCAGTTTTGGATAATATATGCAACAAGTGTGTCTGCTGTAATCAGTCAAGCCTAAGACACAGCCTTGAAATAACACTTTTTGCTGGAGTTGCAGCTGCTAAACACTGCCTGTGTGTTTACAGATTGTCTTCCTGTTGTCTGTTAAAGGAAAGCATCTCTACAGCATGATGCTGCCACTGCCATGTTTTATGATGGGATTAAATGAGTAGGATAATTTGTATGAGGTGCCACCAGGGACATAAATCTGAAATTAATTTCCATATACACATATGAAGATAAAGTCTTCCACATACTTTACTGAAAACCTTGCACAAAAAAACAGTGAAAAGCTCTTATTTAACCCTTTAACTGCCTTGTCCACCTCAAGTCTGCCTTTTTCAGTGCAAATGGTCAACCGTTTGAAAGGGATAAACTAATGAAAACATTTACCTCCTATATAACCTACTCAAAAGCTCTTATACAAAGTAGTGAGAACTGTTCATATAAACTGTTGATTCATTTATGTCCCTGATGGCACCTCATGGACTTGCAATGTTAGCTTCCTCCCACTTATTTTGGGGGTAATCTGACCAGAGCCCTGCCTCCCACAGGTCTGCTGGTATTGGTGAACATTAACATTTTATTGCAGATAGTTAGTTGTAGTGTGTTGTAGCAGTGCTAATGAGGCTAAATATAAATGCTTGCCTGACATTTCAGATTGTTTTTTGTATAACAGTTTGTAATTAAATATAAATGCATTTATAGAGTGTTTCAAGATAAAAATCACAGACTATGGACCAAAAAATTAAACAAAATCAGATTTAAAAAAGATAAGCTTAACTGGCCTGTAAGGGAAACCAGTTTAGCTTTACCTTCAGGATTATTTGCCTTGTCACTTTTCAAAGAACAATAAAAACCCAGCCTGAGCTAAATGATGGAATGGCACTTTAAGTAGGTGTTTGCGAAAAAAAAACAGGAATCCTTGTGGTTCCTCCTCAAAGTAGGCTGAGCCGTCAGAGTCACTCCAGGCAATTAACGAGATTCCAGCCAGTGTTTCCATCGTTACCAGCTGTCACCATCCCAGGGGGGTGGAGTCAAAAGACTTGACGACTTGTTCTGGATGCCCAACTTCATGTCACATTCACACACACACACTGCACATGGAGGACTTTGAGCTTAACTAGGTTATATTTAATCAAGTCTCTGTGTATGGATGCCAAAGTGAGGATGTGAGGCTGGGCAGAGCATTAAACCCACACCCTCTCTATTCAACACATATTTTCGTATGTTTTCACTACCTAATCAGCACCATTTTCTACTAAGGTTTCCACGTTATTGAGGTTAGAAATTGTATCAAGTGGTTTTACTCTTTCTTTATGAATAATTCACTGTTTCATTATAGATCATAAGAGGTTCATTTAGAATTTTCAGCATGTTTCATGGTTAATTTATTCAAAAGTTCATCCATATTAGTAGGACGGACATGTTGACAGGAGCAAAGACAAAAAGTTTCTAAAATAACTACATCATCTCACTTCTTCTAGTGAAATAAGTCCAGGTATGTAATATTCTGCTGTTGTTTTACTGGAACACTTAGCGCCTTCCTTCCTCAGTTTTACAGCACCTTTTTTGTCCAGCTTAGGCAGATTGTTTTAGAAAGAATATTTCCTCCAAATTCAAACCATCAGGGTTTGAGAAATAACCCTGATAATAATTTTGTATGCCACAACCCATCTATAAAGCTGTAACACAAGGAGAGACAGAAGAGGCCCATCAGGATTGAAAGTAGATTTATTTTCTCCTTCTAAAAAAACGTACGAAATAATGAAAAATGGTCAGAATTGCCCCACCCCCTCTGCTTAGAGCCAATCTGTTCTCCAGAGGCAGTACATGAGCAAATACAAACTGGGCACCATCATTCCCACCTTAGGACAACCACTCTACCAGTGTCTGCTCTCCTTACAATATTGAGTCAAATTGCTCCTTACCACTCTGAACCTATTCTGACCCACTACTAACCAGGTCATGACTTACTCCATTCCCTCACTTCACATGACCTACCACATAAATTTACAGCTCTCCAGTAACCAGAATCATCCCAAGACTGACACCCTATGTGTAAGCACATACTCATCTGTGAGTCTAGTGGCTTGCGAGGCAGTCTTCACAAAGCAATATGACCAGGAACAGGAGTGCTCAAACTGTTCTAAACGACCAAGTTACAGAGGACGTAAAGACTGCTGACTTTCAAGGAGGAAAACCACCAAGTGAAATAAGTATCTAGCAAACTTAACACAGGTCGGCTTACTGTTTTTCTCCAAGGGTAAAACCTCTGTGTCATGATCTGTGGTTCTTTGTTTTATTTTTGAAGTTTCCTGTTGTCTCTGTGCTCCCTGTGTCGTCCTGTCTTC
>JAUZNJ010087573.1:0-22950 GCA_034780135.1 Jordanella pulchra
ATATATAGATATATATATATATATATATATATATATATATATATATATATATAACTTTCCTCAAGGGGTACAAGATTTTCCCCAAAGGTACAGTTCTAAACTTATGATGTACAATCTATAAGGGTGCTGATAAGTGCCCAAAGTTGAGGGTGCCATGGTAGTACCTTTGAGGGTACCACCTCAGTGACAAGCCTTCGGATCCTAAAAGTTACAGTTGGGTACCTTTTTTTCTGAGGGTGTAGTCAGAGATGATCAGAAGATGCATATAATGAACATAAAGGCAGTTGTGGAAGAACACCTGATGCCAATTTTTAGCCTTCTAGGAGGATCCTAGAAAAAAACATTTTAAAAACATGTATTATTTTCCTTGCATTTCACAACTACTCTCTACCAAGTGTTGGTCTGAAAAATAAAATCCCAAAACTAAAGAAATAATATAAAGACATGGAAAGTATAGTTTATGGAAATACTTGTATAAGACACTGCTTTCATGTTGAAATTAAATCCAATTTGCTAAACAACTAGACAATGTACAAAATCTTGGGAAATGTTCCTTATTAGGCTGCTTTTCTCTGCTACAAAAACCCATTAAAGATAAAAAAAAAAAAACGATTCCTGCTAACATAATTGTACTCGTTATAATGTGTTTGTTTATTTTCTCCCATAGGCAGTAACACATTATTTAATGCAGTAATCCAAAATTCATCTTGTCTAACCTTGAGGGAATCAAATATAGCAAAGGAACCTCAACCCTATTTCCCTGGATGCAACCAGTGTGCATTATTTTTCCAGGATGGGTCTTATTGCAGTGGATTATCAACCTGTGCAATGGGCTCACATATCCCCCAGATACATTTATACAGTAATCCACCGTTGTTTCTTCCACAGGAAAGACAGATGAATCAGGCATACATTCATGCATTAGAGCAGTATCTGACATGGAGACAGACTGATTTACAAAAATAGTATTGGATGGGTTTGAGCTTTCTCCTGCGCATTTGAATGTGTTTGTAAAAAATCCTAATACCCTGCATGTGTACAGGGGAGAAACCCCAAAGGTCACTCTTTATGGAAGGAGACAATTCACATCATAAGATGAATTTTCTGCTATAACAAGAATATCAGTATACTTTACATGATCAATCTAATACTTTTTAATAACATGCAAAATATGGCTATTATTTACTGTAGTGAAATTTGTGGTTTAAATCACTATATAAACTATCGAGTTGAATACGATGTACTTAAGTGGAAATTCATGAAGCTGTCACTGCTGCATCTTTGAAGACAGCGACATGTCTGTAACACAAGCTTTCCATGTTGAAAGACCACAGCTTTGATTAAATGTTAGCAATGCCTGCAAACTGGAAAAAATATATGGGGGGGCATTGTTGATAAGCTTGTGAAATAAATTCTTTCCAATAAAAACGTTGTTGAGGATGATGATTTGCGGACCAGCGTGGCGCTGGCGTTGTGCACACTGCTCTTAGTCCTTTTCCCAGCACCCCTCCCTACAGGGGTCTCAGTGGCGAGGATCTCTAATGAGACTTGCGTTATTAATCCTTACAATGAGGCACATGAATTCACTCCTGAGTAAAGGCTTCTGCGGCCACCTTGGCTCATAAAACTGGGAATGCATGCCTTTCATGTGCCGTGTTGATGATCTACTCTGACAACAATATGGTGGGACTTCCCTTCCCCTGTCGTGCAGGCCCTGGCCTGGGGCCAAACGGGGTCATCTCAGACACACTTGGACTTTTATAGGTGGTCAAGAAACATGCTGACAGGTCACGAGTGGGAGCTCCTTTATGAGTAGGATCTATACATCCACCTCATTTGGATTTAGTTTATTTATAGGTGGCCCATAAATCAGCTTTATTTTGTTTTCTAGTTTTCACATCTTTATAGGCACAAGGAAGACCTACATGTTTCAGACTGCAGTCATTAAAGCAAACACACTATGGCTGTTTTAGCGAGATTTTCCGACAATTAGCTCATAAAATAAAGCTATAATCTACAATAATCAGCTGTGAAACAAGTCTCACAAGGAAATTTCAAGTAGGCCAAATGATAAGGACCCTGATGGGGCGCTGGTGTGATAAAAGCAAAGTCTCTCTTAAATAGAACCTTCACCAACTCTAATAGGTAAATTCACCGATTATCTTTAAAAAAAAAAAGAAAAAAAAAAAGAGGAGAGTGAGAGAAAAGCTATAAGGGATGATTGTATTAACAAGGTGTTGACAGCTCAGGTGTGAAATACTGAAATGTGGTTTGAATACAAATTCTGCTTCCTTTGAACTAAAGGTTTACCTGCTAACTATAGAAGGAGCCTGCAGCCAGAGAGTATTGGGTGAAGCAGGGGGGACATAAATACACAGGTACGTGTTCTTGTTATGTTTAATTTTAAATCAACTTCACAGGCCTGTGATGGTGCCTTTAATATGGACTTTGTATGCACTTTATCTACAAGTAGTTAGAGTTTATATCTTTTTTTTTTCTTTCTTTTTGTAAAAAGACAACAGCATGAGAACACATTGCAGATAGTAACTAACAGCTTTCAGTTTATTTTGAAAAGTATGCTCGATCTCAGGTGTCAGCTGTCTGATGTTGGAGTGTGTGTCTGCTGAGGAGGTCTTCTTTCCTGATTGACAGGCTGTGAGCTGTATGCATGTCGTTCAGGTTCCCTGATGGCCCAGTCGCCCGGCTTTTCCGTCCCATTTATGACACCAGCCAATCTGCCTCCAGCCGAGACTCTCCCTTAGCTTTTCACAGATTTGTATCCCCATTTTCCCCAAATTCATCTCACCCCCCCCCCCCTCCACCCCACCCAATACTCCCCACCTCTTTCCCCTGAAGCTTTCTTTAAAGCTCACACATGCACAAATTGGCTCCACACACAAGCACACACATGCACAATGTAAAACACAAGGATGCAAACAAAAAAATGAGCTGAGGATTATGTAAAGTCAGAAACAAGTGTAACAGGTGAGATGTGGCTTCTTTCAGTGTTGAGGGTTTTCTTTCTTTTTTTTTTTTAATATAACCAGTGACGAAAAAGAATGTTACTTAGTGATTTGCTCAATCACTAGAGAGCGCTGTCCCTATGAATCCTGTGAATCCCCATAAGGCCTGGAAACAGAATATCTTCTCCCTCTTTGATTTCTTATCACCTTAATGGGAAATTGTTTGTGCTCCATCATCATTATCTCACTAGTATGGAAAAACCCAGTTCTATAAATCAGAAGCTTTCAATTCGCATAAATCAGTTACGTTTCTTTTATTTCTTATTTTCATATTGTTAGGCCTATCTTTAATAATTCTGAAGCAAATTCACTTTGCGTTATCAATTTTTTTTATCTTTATACAAATAAAGCAGCATTAAAGCTATAGATTGGCTACATCGACATTTAACCAATTTAAACCATATTAAACATTTGTTCAATTCAAGAAAATCATCTTTTTCGTTAGAAAAAAAACTCCCAAGTACTATTCGTAAATATTGAAATGAAACACATTTCAACTTAAGCTTCTTAAATATAAATCAACCTCGAATAAACATATTTTAACATTATTGAACAACGGAAGACAAACGTTTATTTAAATCGTACATTTTTGTGTTTTTATTACGGATTTTGGCATTTTTATTCATTCAAATTATTAACCATTTCTTTCTGTCGCTGAATTAATAAAATGTCCATAAATTTGAGATCTTATTTTATAAGGACGCAGAAAAAACATATTTTTTCCGTTTCTAAGAGTAAAAATAAACATTTTATTTGAGAAACAAACAAAAAAAAAACAGAAGAAAAACTGCAGCGGAAAAAAATCCAATGGTTTTATTCTAGCGTTCCCCTTTAAAAGTGTGAAATCGAAATAACCGTCTTTTAGTTTTTTAAGTTTTATTTTCAGCAGGTTTTGGCAGGAAATCTTTTTATTAACGCTGGTGCTGAAGAGGCGGCGAAGTCCAATTATAGGAAACAAGGTGCACATGTGAGTGCTTCTGTTTTTTTTCTCTTTTTTTTCTTCAGGGGTTGGATTGTTTGCGCGCAGGGAAGTGGGGTCTTTCTCTGATGCCTTCCTGGGGTAAGTCAATAAAAACAAAATCTGACTGAATACAGACTGTTCTCATCATGCTGCTGGTAAATGGGGGCTTAAAGCCGACGCTGGCAAGTTTAAGGTGTTTTTTTCAGGCCATCTTCTTTGTGCGCGTAGGGATTTTTCTTTTCTTCTATTTGATCCAATAGAAAAATTATCAAATAAAGATGATGTTCGCCCTCAGCCATTTTTTTCGGTGGGGGTAAAAAAGGTAATCTCACAAAGCATCAGTTAGATGTATCGGTGTTTGTGCTTGGGGCCCCCTGCTGGCCTGGGCATAGCTTGAATACGCCTTGTAGCGACCATTCTGAAGAAAAACACCCAATATGACTGTTGTCATGCTGATTTTAAAGACAATTCTTATCTTTATTTTACTGATAGTGTCTGAGCTTGACACTTTGAAGCACAATAATTAGAAGGACGAATATGAGGCGTTTTATTGATGTTGTTTTTTATTATTACTTGTTAATGTAACGTGAATATTTGTCTCTCATCCCTGAAAAGATAAGAGGAAAAAATCCATACTCATATGATCTACGTATAGGCAAAGCCAGCTTTTTAGCCTGTCCGTCTCATAAGATAACACACTAGAATGTTTATCATTGATATTTTTCATCACACCATTTTTATGGTTGACAGACATCCTGATAGGAAGCAACTTAAGAGTTATGGAGACAGAAGTTTTCTTGCACACATCTGGCCATCTCATTGAAACAATCATGCTTGCAGAATGTTGTTTTGATAAACCACTATTTTACTCTATAAAAAAAAAAGTCAAAAATACAATTTTATTTTGTAATAACAGCTCAACATTACAAGCAATAATTGGAGTTTATTCTTAATATTTATCAGTGATTTAATAGTAAAACGCAATGTGTTTTTTGGAAGTGTAAGGGGTATTTGTTGTAAATCATGTGAAAAGATTTTGTTTTATATTTTTGGTTGGATAACATGAAGATGTCTGTTAAATACTGTAAGTCTTAATGTAGGCAGTCTTAGGAATATAATCACTACGGGAAAAAAAAAAAAAAGAAAAAAGAAAAGTTGGAGGGACATGTTGTTTATGGTGGGGAATGGTGGTAATATGAACATTTATTTTTTACCTGACCTTTGCTTTAAAATAAGCCTCTTTTTTATTAAACTAGAAATTCAGGAAAAAAATGTTTATTAAAATTTCCCTTTAAAGTAACTGTGGAAGTTAAGATTAATTACTCACAACTACAAGTTGCACTGCAAAACCAAGTTTACCTAATCTAAGAATTGTTTGAACTTTTTTTTAACAAAGAGAAAATGAAGCTCTATCTTAAGCAAGTGTGCCTTGTGTGTGGATTGTTGCTTCAATTAGCCCATTGCTGTGCTGAGATGAGAAGGAAGCACAGCTTGTTTTAATAGTGGCCATCAGCAGTCTCTGAGTTGTTAGATCTGGCGTCTCTCATCTTACACTTAAGAATCAGGATTCTAGATTTACGGCTAAGGTCAGTTTGCAAATCATTCAGCAGAGCAATACTGTGGTGATTAACGCTGGTTTAAAAATGTGGGCAGATGCCCTGTTCTGGTGGGGAAACAAAATCAGCATCTCAATAAAGATTGTTAGCAGAGGGAAGTATATAGTAGCCTACCATAAAATGTCAAGCTTAGGTCATGCTGACTTTGGAATTGATAAAACACGGACCACCATCTTTAAAAACATTCACTCCTTAAATCTTTTATGAGCTTCAGAAACGGAATCTTGCAAGGCTGTGGTGCTCAAGCACATGTATCTACTACAGTTCTTCCTTCCACTAAACTTTTCATTCATGTACTTGAATGCAACTCTGCCAGTTTCTCTTACAATGTCCTTTAGGGCTTATACCTTCCCCTTGGAGGCTATAAGTAAACGTGGGAACTGTGAAGTCAGCAGTCTTCTCCTGTTGACCACCACAACATATTTTTGAATCGAAAATCTATATCTTGATCATCTGTAACAATCCAATTTTCTTAGAAAACTTAATTTCAAGTTATCTTTAGCTGTAACCAACAATGATCAAAGCTGAAGAGGGAAAACCCTTAAATGTGTCACTCTTGATATAATCATTCCATATTGGTTTTAATCCCATAATAAATCATTGATAAACTAACGTTTAACGGTTTTCTAATGATTGTTTCTTACAGACGAACACGGTGGGTTTAAAATGTAAAGATAATTTAAACCCTCTATTCTCTACTTCTCTAACTGAACCAAAGCAGCGCTGCTATTGGCTACAGACAGGGTCTGCTCCCCTCCCTAAAACTCCTCCCCTGACGTTTACAATCTGTTTTCTGAGCGAATCATATAAGAGCCGCTCAGCATCTACCACAAAAACCATTATCTCATCTAATCTGAAAATCTGTAGGAGAGGAAAGGCTCTAACATCTCAGCGTCGGTGAAAGGGGAGGTGGGCTGCAGAAAGCGAGACCAACCCGGGCGCCGGTGGCACCTCCGCGGCTCTGAGATTCCACGTCTCTGGATCCTTTCTCAAAGTCTTAATTTATTTATTGCTTGAACTTGGGGGAAAAACAATGCAGTTAGAGAATATTCTTCCCAGCGCCAGCATCAATTTACCCAAGACCTTTTACAACCTGTCCTCGTCAGACAGTGCAAACAACAGCCCCAGGCCGTCCTCTCAGCTCGACTACCAGGAGGTGGAGCGCACAGAGTCAGAGTCCAGCAGCGCTTCTAAAAAGTACCTAAGCGGGGTGGGGAACGGGATGCTGGGCGAGGCGGAGGGAGACTCCTATAATAATAAGGCCGACGGAAGGAAAGGCTCCCCTGTGTTGGGGGAGGACGAGCTGACGAGCGGCCGCCGGTACAACATAGACGAGCTCGGCTCAGACAGATACTTCATCTCTTCCTCTCAGACCAGCTCCGACATGGCAAGCCCCTGTTCCCTGTTTCCATACGCAGGACAGACCGGGTCAGTGTACACCGGCTCCAGCGGCTCCAGATACCCGGCTTCCTTACACTACGGGTCAGTGCTGCCGCCCGCGGGCTTCACCGCCCCGTCTGTGTGCAGTGGCCGGAGCCAATTCAGCAGCGGAGGGTACCAGTTCAGCCAGGGTCCAGGTTGTTTGTACCCGTCCTACTCGGGAACCGGAACAGGGATCGGGTCCATGTCTCTGCCGGGGTCCGCAACCGGAGCGAGGGCGCAGGTTTATCTGTGTAACCGGCCTCTTTGGCTGAAGTTTCACCGGCACCAAACCGAGATGATCATCACCAAACAGGGCAGGTAAAAGGACTGACCGTAGTGTTTCACTTTGACATGTTGTTACTTTTATCTTTTTGTTCTTTCTAAACATTTTGCCGCTATAATTAAGCAATAAAAAAGAAAACCACTCTGCATTATAAATCTTAAAATCAGATATGAATTTTAATTTGTAAGAAAGCATAAGGCCCGATCAACCAGGCAAAGCGCAAATATGATTTGTTGGAATTTAATTAACAATAAATGCTTAATTTTGGAACAGATTTAATGTAGTAATTAATACCATCCTTGTCTTTTTTTCTGCAGACGGATGTTTCCATTTCTTAGTTTCAACATCACCGGACTGAACCTCACGGCCCACTACAACGTGTTTGTAGAAATTGTTTTGGCTGACCCGAATCATTGGCGTTTTCAGGGAGGAAAGTGGGTAACTTGTGGAAAAGCGGACAATAATATGCAAGGTGAGTAACATAATTAACAAAAAGTAAAAAGCTTTTGCGAATGTGTATATGTTTTTTGGGGGTTTTTTTGTTTTTGTTTAAGGGTTGTTTTTTTTTTTTTATCGGGAAATTAGTCCGTGTGAAAATTATATAATTTTAGGCTTGAAAATAGTTTGCACAAAAAGCAAATGTAAAACAAAGTTGTTTTTAACTGTTTAAAAATAACAGGATACAATTTTTGCCCTCCATATGATGCTTATTTATATTTTTTAAACATATGTCTTGAGTTGTAGTATTGGATCAAATGGCTGATTCAATTTCAACTGGTAAAATCTTTGGACTTAAATACTGAAAAATGTTTCTTTATTTTACTAAACAAAATTTTATTTTTTTAGTCATTTACAAATTTTTAAAAGAATTTCTTCTACAAAGCAATAGTTCATTTGAATAAAATGTGGGGGGAAAAAAAACATTTTTTTTGACAATTTTACCATCTTGTAAAATGAACAGAAACAAACAAACAAACAAAATAGTTAATTTTCTGTCATGATGTGCTTTGTTCAAACTTTATTTGATTTATTTTTTTTTTTCTCACTTTATCTATTTCTCAATTTTAGGTAACAAAGTGTACGTGCATCCTGAATCTCCAAACACTGGTGCTCACTGGATGAGGCAAGAAATCTCTTTCGGCAAGTTAAAGCTAACCAACAATAAAGGGGCCAACAATAACAACACACAGGTTAGAAAACTATATGCTAAACTGACAACAAATTGGACTACTTTCTTCTGCTTTATGTAGTTGAAGGAATGGTTAGTTTGATGCATTTTTCAGAGGGATGTCTTTGTACACATTAAGATTTTAACGGAGCGTCAAAGACATGCAGCTTCTAATGTTTTTGAAATGCAGAGTGTGAAGTTTATCGCCATTTCCTATTTTCAGATGATCGTCTTGCAGTCGCTTCACAAATACCAACCGCGATTGCACATTGTGGAGGTGACTGAGGATGGTGTGGAGGACATGAACAACGAGGCCAGAACTCAAACCTTCACCTTCCCAGAAAACCAGTTTATAGCCGTCACAGCTTACCAGAACACGGATGTAAGATTTTTTTTTTTTTTTTTTTTTTTTTTTTTTTTGCAGCAGTTTGTTTACTTTAATCTTAGCATGCATGCATTTACGTGTTTTGAGTTTATACTTTAATAGTCACTTATGTTAAAGTGCTCATTATTAATCCTTGGATTTTTATTGTTTATTTCAGATCACACAGTTAAAGATAGATCACAACCCCTTTGCAAAAGGCTTCAGAGATAATTATGACTCGTACGTATCCTTAGCTTCACACACTGAACTTCTTTCTTTTTCTGTTGCATGTCAGTGGTTCTGCATAGGTATTATAAATATCAATTTTCTTGTGAACAGGATGTACACAGCTCCAGAGAGTGACAGGCTGACTCCGTCTCCAACAGACTCCCCTCGCTCTACCCAGATAGTACCCGGCGCCCGCTATGCCATGCAGCCTTTCTTTCAGGACCAGTTTGTCAACAACCTGCCTCAGAACCGATTCTACACCGGCGAACGGGCCGTCCCCCAAACCAACAGCCTCCTTTCCCCGCAGAGTGAGGATCCCAGTGCCGCTGCTTCTGCCCAGCGTTGGTTCGTCCCCCCAGTCCAGCAGCCAGGCTCCAACAAGCTGGATCTCTCCTATGAAAATGACTATTCCACCAGCAGCCTGCTGTCGTACGGCATCAAGCCTCTGTCCCTGCAGACCTCCCATGCCCTCAGTTACTACCCAGACTCAGCCTTTGCCTCCATGGCTGCAGGCTGGGGAACTAGGAGCTCCTACCCACGCAAAATGACAACAGGCCTGCCCTGGTCCCCTCGCCCAAGCCCCCCAGCCTTTGTAGAGGACCAGCTGGGGACCACTAAAGAAAAGCTGCCAGAGGAGAACGCTCAGCCCACCTCAACCTGGATCGAGACATCCCACTCATTGAAATCAGTGGACTCTAGTGATTCTGGCGTGTACTCCATGGTGTGCAAAAGGCGCAGGATGTCCCCAGGGGGCTCAAGTACAGAGAACTCTCCCACCATCAAGTGTGAGGATTTGACTGTGGAGGAGTACAACAAGGACAACCCAAAAGGCATGGGTTATTATGCATTCTACACAAGCCCCTAAGACTGTATTTATTTAAGCTATATATAATTATTTGGTTTTATCATTAAGTGTTCTCCAGTCCTTGTTAATGTCTTTTTTTTTTCTCTTTTCTCTAAAGGTGCCAAAGCTTAGTGTTTCCCCAAGCAAGCTGCACAAGGTTATTTTCCCAGGCCAACCCCTGTCACATGAGCATAAACATGCATAGTGATTGTTGTTTTTGAAAAAAGAAGCATGTTAAATTTAAATTATTTTTTACAACTTTTTTTTTTATTTTGAAAAAAGTGATTTCTACCCCGCCACCCCTGCGTATTTAAGTCATTTCTGTTGTACAGTATTTGTGCACTTTAGAATGTGATGTATCTTGTATAAATTGTCTTCATTGAAGTGTTATTAAATGGAAAAATAAAATGGCTTTTCTTAAAGCACTGTCGAACATCTTTTCCTATGTAGTAAGGAAGTATTGCCGGCTTCATGAGCCACCTTCTGCTTACTGACATAGATATAAAAATAGATTGGTTGAAACATGGCAGCACCAACAGAAACGAGGTGGTTTAAAGATTTTTGGTTAACTTTAAGCAAAATAAAATGATTCCAAGTCAATAATTTCAGACTTTTTTTAACCAAAGATATTTATTTAAAGCTGTTGACAAATTGATTTTGAAGATTTGCTTGTTTTTGTTGTATCCTAATTGATACATCTGATGTATTAGGATTGGTCTATAACTGGTATGTTTCTCTTTTTTGTTGCTCTTTTAGTCGATGGCTTTTGTGAAGTATTAAAAACAAATGGTGCAATGAAACGACATTTTACGTTTTTATACAGGAAGTTAGGATATTTCGCAAAATATTTACTCAGCAGAGCTGGTTTTAACGAGCATACTAATTAGAAATACCTTGAATAAAATTATTACATTTGTTGAAATAGGTTATTTTTCAAGTCTTTACATCATTAGACAACTTATACTTTTATCCAACATTTTAACAAAAACCAACCAAAAAGAAAACCATATACTTTTTACATTCTGTTTTGTTTTACAGCTATTCAGTATGCAAATGATGCAGAAAGATAGGTTCGTCTAGTTGCAGGAAAATATGCAAGGTCTTTGCTCTCAGTGGTCAAAACATTAACATTAATTTTCCTTTTCTTAAAAAAAGAAAAATTGGCAAGTGTTTTCTATGTTTTTTTCCTTGCTTACAAAATTATGTGTGTAAAACCAGCTATGGGTTTTGTAGGAATAATAAAAACACGTATGAGCAGCATTTTCCATTTTTCTGTTAAACATATGTAACAATGCATTTCTTTTTGTGGCAGTTAGGCCAATATGTGCCATCTTTTCAGAAATATAATCTCAATATTTCAAGTTCAAATTATCATACATCTGACCTAATAATATATAGTCAGAGTAATGCAAAAAGAGTATAACATTTAAAGGAGGCTACATAGTAATGGCGTCTTTAATTAACATAAAGGTTTTCTGCAAGTAAATTACAATGCATCTCATAAGTACAAAAAATCTAATTTCAACTTTCGTGCAAATTCTTCTGTTAAATATACAAGTAAGGTGACAAAAAAGGCAGAAAATAAATTAGTATATCAAAAAAGCCCAGAACAGGAACAGATTTCCTTTTTCTTTGTTTCTCTAAACACAACCCTCAAATTACAGAGAACTTGTTTTTATTCCACAAATGAATGCTGCACTAACACCTGCAGCACACAGTTCAAGTGAGCAAAGAATCATTTAAATATACCGTAGGTTTACAAGATTTACAAGTCTTACTTGACACAGCTGACAACAGAGTCCTGGCTAAAAGCACAGAAAGCGAAAAGTCCTGTTTCTGTTGTTGCCATGGTGTTTTCACACATTTTATCATTAACCTAAGCAATGCAACATACATGCATGCAAGGCGTGTACACATAAAATGTGAAAAACGGGCAAAAATAAGGGATTCAGCAGCAACCCATCTACATGTAACCTTCAGCTCAACACCTCTATTTATACCGTATGTCTTCAGCCTCTCCAAAATTGCATTTGTAAAGATAAGATCTATGAAGAGGGAAGTCATAATAGTCACTTGGCTCATGTTTGAGGCACCTGCTTTTTTCCCTCAACAAAAATTCTTCACATCCTCCCCTATGAGGACCCCAATTTGAATTGATTTACATACTCAAATTCTAATTAATTCTGTTGTCAGACTCCTTGACAAAGTGAGGAGTCTGACTAACTCCAATTAACACCTCCTAACAAGGTAGAGAGCTTGATTGCCCCGGCCTCTCAGGAAAGCTGTAAGGAAAAAAAAAAAACACTCGGGTTGAGGTGGGAGGTTTGGGCCTCAAGAATAAAAATGTTTTCACTTGTACGTGTCAGCAAATTGTACTCCGGAGCAGCTGACAGTGTTTTTCTTCCCCTTTTTTTATGTCCTGACCCCTGTTGATAATTTGTTGTGATACAGAGAACAGCTGTCAAGATTATAACCGGACAAGCTGCATGGCAGCCACACTCCATGTAAAGAATAGCTGCAGAGATGTGTGACAATTGAGGAAAGAGGTCTTTCTGGAAATAGCTGTTGTGTCTCGCAGTTAGAATCTCTAAAATAACAGACTTGATCGTCTCTTACCAAATAAGCATTGCTTTGCATCAGGTTAATGTTCCTCTTAGAGCTTAAAATGACCCTTTTATGATGTACATTTACGGTTATTTCTATTTTGCGGATTTAATCGTAACTTTTCTTGATACTTTTTTTGTTATAGGTACAACTCTTAAGAATTAAGAAGCAGTGCACCATAAAGTACTTCCTCCACAAGCTTGCAGAGTCCGTTACAACTACTGCATTTGGTTGTGCACATGCACACAGAATTATCAAGCTATGTTGTTAACCACCTACTGCAGATGCTATCTTTATAAAACTTCTGTTCACAGATAGATCAATCAAAGGTAGAAGTGCTTTCAAAATGTTCCCACTTTTATTTCATATTGCAACCAAAATCTTGAAAAACTTTGCATTTTATGTGAATTTCTTTTTAAAAAGTGGGGCATAATTACAAATAAATACTTTTGGATTTAGGCCCCTATATTCTGCTTAGAATCAGCTTTTTCAGCCATTACAGATGTTAGTCTATTAATTTAGACGTGTAATATTTATTTATCTATTAATCTATTTATTATTAATCCTGTTATGTACTGGACAGACTGAAATGGGTGCCACTTTGTCTCAAGTTCAGTTAGATATGATAAGTATCTGTAAACTTAAATCTTTACGTACTTTCCAGTATCATGAGCCATTTTTATACAGAATTGTCTTTAGTATTACACAATAAAGAAATCTGACTCCAGTTACAGCACTCAAACGTAACACAGCGCTGTTGATGACGGTTAAGGCAGGGCGGGGTGGGGATGGGGGCATTCTTAGGAAGGCCACTTTAATCTGAGAAGTCTTGATTGGGTCAAGGTCCAAGGGGGTTCTGGCTGCACCACTGGAAAAGGCAATCTACTTCTCAACTTTGTGGAGACTCATCCCTATCCTGCATTGGAGCAATGTCAGTGGTTTCATCCACAAACCTGAGGACTTTCACAGACAGATCACAAGTACACTTTGATCTAAACCATTCCAATGTAGATGCTACCGCATGTTTAGTGTTTAGATCCGTTTGGAATGTGACCCACCACCTCAGTCCTGAGACGTTTGTTTTCTCCACCAGGTTTTCTTCCAGGATTTCACTGAAGCAAAGCATTTTCAAAGCAGCGTGCTTCCCCTGTGCTTAACAGTGGTATTTGGGTCTTTATAAAGACATGCAGTGGTAGACTGTTACATTTTTGCCCTTTACATACTGTAGCTAGGTTTTATGAAAGATTTGGTTCTCATTTTAACAGATCACTTACTTTCACATGTTTGCTATTGACTCTATGGCTAGAGAGTTCTTTTGGCTTTTTTTCAGCAGTAGATTTCTTTCAGCTACTTTCACATATAGGGCATAATTTTATGTGCAAACTTCATTTAATCCTTTTGACAGATTTCACCAGGTGAGCAATGGATATCTGCAGCTCCTCCATAGTAACCATAGGCCTGCCGGCCCTCCTCGGATAACTATGGACCTTTCCTGGCATTCCAGTTTAAGCACCTAACCTCTCCATTTTTATGATGAATGGAGCAGTGCCCTATGATTTTTTTCAAATATTATTTTTAGTGCGAATTTTCATAAGAAGCATTCATACATTCTTGTGCTCTCGACTTAATAAGGACAGCTTTAGATGTAAATGGTTGTGTTTTGCGCTGCATTAGTCTGAGGTTGTACAGGTTCTAGTTGTTTACAGAACAGACATGATCCAAACAGTTTAGGTCAAACCGCTGGGAGTGTCTTTGATTTTATGAATCTTATCTGCAACATTTTCATGCTTTAATGTTATCCAGAACTAAACCCCTCTCCTTTACAGTGTTGGTCATCATAATGCTGATTGCTCACTAATGTTCTAAAACAAACCACTGAAGCCTTCACAGAGCAGCTGGGTGTATCCTATCATTAAATTACAAACAGATGGATTGTATTTACCAATTAGATGATCTATAATGGCATTTTGTTTTACTGATTTAAAAGGCAAGTGCATACCAGACTGTGTTTGTTAAAAAAAAAAAAAAAATCTAAGTCAGGTATCTTCCACTTCGCAATTTTGGGCTACTTTGTTTTGGTCTTGACTGTGGTTGTGGGATAAAAAATAATAAAACCAGTGAAAGCTTAAAGGGCAAGTATCTAATTCCGGTTTTGTCATTGTTTTGGGCAGCTTTAAATCTTAACAGGTGACTCTTTGGAGCACCTACTGTCTCCAAAAAGCCAGGAACAAGTCAATAGTTGTATCTTTCTCATCCACTCATGCAAGAAGTACAGTAATCAATAGACACCTCTACAGCATGCTTCCAGAAATTCAGTTCATGTTACCTCAAAAAGAGATATGCACATTGGGATATAGTTAAGAACTGCTCTCTGAGCTCTATTGTTGTTAACATTTCAGGTTACAATCTTTGTAATCGAAGTTTTGCCGCAATGGGGTCCACAGACTATCCATTTAAGGGCATTCTCATCCAGACAAGGCCCAAGAGGACCAAAGAAGAGGGTTTGCAGATCAAACAAAAAAGACATCAGTGTATCTTCAAAACTTCATGTATCATAAGTGCGTGCATGGACAGCGTCTTGAGTGTTTGACCTTCCCCATGGCCGTCTTCTGGTTTCCATGTTGAGACTTCATGTAAGGAGGTGCTGGGGAGGTTATAAAGATGTTGTACCCAAGGAGGACTGACATCAGAACAGGGATGAGGGCCCGAGGCTGTTTCCTCACCTTCAGTCACACACTATTACTGCTCTCACTGACTAAATGCAGCCACAGGGAGACCCTTGTCTGGATCAGGATCTTTTTTCTTTTACCCCTTTTAAAAAAAAAAAAAAAAGAAAGTAGCAGGCCAGGCCCGACTGAGACAGTTGCAATTATGTTTCCTCTTCACACTACATTTTCCCTTTTGATGTGTTGATAAATGTCACCTCTCCTAAATGATTAACAAGCTTGTTCGAATGATCCAGAATTGTTCCTCAGGGACAGTGTAAGGTCTCATGCGGCGACTCAGTTATTTGTGATGCATTCACTTGTAATCTTGTTAATCAGTTTTGTTTTAAAGAGAATTGGCATTTAGATATGTTGAGGTTAATGTCAGAAGTCTACATCATTCAATATCCAGTGCTTTGAACTATATTAGAAATTATGCACATGTTTTTTTGTTGGATCTTATTTCTGGCTCTTTTCAACCAATGATTTTTGAAACATCTCACCAGCTGCATCAAATGCTGTGCTGCTAGAATATTTTGCAGTCATATTTCTGTCCATTTTTAGTATTCATTTTTTTGTGCATTTTTACAGTACAAAATTTTCAGACAGCAAAGACGCTGGCTTTTTTAAGGCAATGGTCATTTTCTGAAACACTAAGTATAGAAAATTAGTAGAGATAATTTTTAAAATCAGGATATATATATATCAAAGATGAATAGAAAAGAAAAAAATAGGAAAGAAAAAAAGGAGAAAATGCACAACTATCACAAAAAATTTCATAAACTCTTTTTTTTTTTTTTTACTGAGACCAAAGTGCAGAAACACAGACTTTATCCCCACTCTGTTCAGTCAGACACAACTGTCAGTGAGTACCACAAAATGGTAAGGGCAAAGGATGTTGGACATGTTTTCTCCTAAAAGAAATATCAACATGGATTATATAATGCATAATTTGAAAAACTTTCTCTCAACTAAATATCTTTTATTTTGAAGTGGTTTTTTTTTGTTTTGCCTGCCAGTGCTCAAGATAAAATGAACATTTCAGAGTCTTTACAGATTTTGGTAAGAATTTTAATAAAATGCTAATGAAATGGTTTCAGGAGATTTCTGCATGACAACTAAAAAAACTTGTATGGCACACTTCAAAACTGCACTAATCGAGTGCAGACTATACTACATGTCAAATGAAGCAAAAAAAACAAAATGCATCAAATTATTGTGAGCTACGAAGATCAACAGATAAAATTACCACTTAGGACCACTTTCTGGTCACACTGGTTATTGATGCCCAGAGTCTGATAAATTAAAAGGTTTGATTTGTCCATTCTCTTCACCTCAAACATAATCAGAATTGTGTCATTTACCACATTAAATGACCCCCAACTATTGTAGACTGGTGAGGAAATGTATCCTACTGGGAAATGTGGGTGAAATGTGGAAAGAAAAAAAAAACTCTTATGTGTCTTCAGCACAACAATGTAATGCAATTAGCACCATCTCTACTTTTATTCTGTCTCCCCTTTCCGACAGTTTGCAACTGAATTTTAAATATATCAAATTATTCTCCCATATGTAGGCAATAAGGCTGCAAAACTATCAGGGATATTTTAGATCGTTTCAGAAAAAATCTATGGAAGAGACTGTGATCCCTACTAGGATCTAAATATTTATGCATTTCTAATAAGCGTATTAATTTGCAGGTCTTGTTAAGTTCACAACATGATTATTATATACCTGTTTTCTTTTGCTTATTTGAAAATATGTCTAAAGAAGATTTAAAGACCTTACATTGGTTGAACAGTCTAAGCCTTTTAACCAATTGTTATTAGAAAGTGAGAAGTAGGAAGTACTTTTCAGTTTATCTTTGATTTTCTCATGATGTTTTTTTGGTTCATCCATTTTGTCTTGTTTTGTAGCTGTTAATATTGAGAGCATGTTAGGAATACAGTAGATCAAGGATCATATCATGCTAAGGAGTAGGTTCAAAGCACTGTCTTTGTTTCTTTATCTCCACAATAGAAGTGAAATGCTAATTATTTCTTATAAGGGTTACAGTTAAACAGTCTATAAACACAACAGTTTAATTCTGTTGTCTAAAGATCTTGGCTAATGTGCTTCCTTAGCTCAGGTGTTTGTGTATTTAACAGAGATGCTTCATTTTTTTTCTCTGCATTCTTTGGAACTGGTTCATTGGCACTGGATAGGGGTGGATAAACTAAACTACTGGTATAATGCTCACAGGCCTGTTGGCGTGAGACCCTGTTGTGAGATGAGTCTCACAGTTAGCAGGGGCACAACTGTTTGGAGAAGGGTGTTGAGTGTTGGCATAGAGTGCAGAGGTGAAAGGAACTTGAGGTGCTGAAGAGCCTCATGTCGGTCGCCTCAGACGGCATATGCAGCAAGCAGGGAGGGCCTTGATGCGCTGGTGCATGAATAATACTGAAGAGTATCCTGCGGCAAGGCTGCACTTAACAGGACATTGATTTCAAACCTCTGTCTTCCCTCTGGAGGGCAGTGGAATGCACCTCAACAGGCCATCCCCTCCTCCCTTAGTTTCCTCTCTTTTCACCTCCCTCTGATTACTAGGACTATTTACAATCTCCACAACTTCCCCCTTCCCACTACATTCCCATCCCTTTGTTGATTTGGGTACACTATGCTTGTCACTGGCCTTAAATCCCTATCTTTTAAGTGTCCTAGTTGAACTGAGTGAAATTCAAGGGGACAAAGGCTCCCAATAGACCATGGTCTTTAAGGAAGCATTTGGGTTAGAGCTTCCAGAAGCAGCAAGGTGGAAAAGAAATGTGGCCAAAATCAATGCAACGGCACTTTGATGGAGCTGTTTGACAGATTTGGCAATTTAACATTTCTCCCTTTGTCTCATGGCACCATCTGATGTCTTCCCCACTTGAGGAAAATAACATCCTTTAATCCTTTTGGGGAAAGATTGTCTCTATTAAATTCTTCAGCTTGTTGGACAAAACATTCCTAAATAATTTTAGCATTTATGTTATATGCACATTATACATGACAGAAAACTAACAGTAAATATGCCCTTAACAAGCATGATAGTGGATGCATCATTCTAAGGAGGCTTCTTTTATACAACACAGGTAAGCTGGTCAGAGTGGATGGGAAGATAAGGGGAACTGAAAACAGGACAATGCTATAAGAAAATATTTAACAGGATTCAAGAGAGTTGAGACTGGGACCGAGGTGCTGCTTTCAGAAGCTCCAGACCTAAACACAGTTAAGAATCATCAATTTTTATATGTTTGATCCATTACTGCATTGACTCCTAGAGTCTGAAGACATATACATGATACAGTATATTTGGGGATTTTTATTAACAACAGATTTCTGGGGAGAAAAAAGAGTACAATCTTCATTCTACCTCACAATTATGTACCACTTTATGTTGATACTGTATACTGTATCACATTAAATAGACAACACACAAAAATGAAATGGTAACGTTACAAAATTTGATAAAGCCCAAAAAGTTGGAAAGGATAATGTAGTATTTCCTTCATTCCTTTCAAATTTCATGTAAATTAAGGATAACTGTTGAAAAACCTCTGTAGTTATTAAACCTTAATTAAACCTTAAATATGATGGAGATACATGCTTTTTCAACCAGTTATTAAACAGCAAGAGTTATGATTAATTTAAATTTTTCCAGATTAACTTTATATCTTTAACTTATTTACTTGAATAAAGGAAGTAAAACTTTATATCTCATCGCAGGAACAACACCTCACTGTCTGCATCTCTTTATGCGAGTCCCATCACAGGTGGATGCCAGTGTGGTGCTTTTCCACTTGTTTAACTTCTGACTCATCTCCCAGCTGCATTATACTGATGCATGTTTCAGAGAGCAGTAAACACCACACTTCTTTGTGCGCTAATAGGCTCTCAGCATCTTTAAGACTGGGGGTACAATTAAGAGGTGATAGTTTGATCTCCCACCTCGCAGTTCTATTTCTGAGCTGCTGCGTGATTATGTTGGAAGTTGACGGCCGGGTGAGGAACGGGCTCTATTTAAAGGAAGACACTGACAAGCACTTCTGAAAGCATACACCCCTTAGAGCTGTTTGCACCTGTCTGAGTTCTATCACAACTAAAGTGTGTTCAGTTGCTAAAAATTTATCACATGATTGTCCAATGATTATATAACAATCACCTGCCATAATGTGTTTTTGTAACAATAAACATTTTTAGAATTTGTAATTGCAAGATGTATTTTATTTTATTTTTTAGTTTCAAACATTTATTCATCTTATGCATTTTGTCTATTTCTTGTATTTTTATCTTTTGTTATATTGCTTCGAAGAAAAAAATAATAAATTTATTTTCGCAAATCTTAAATATCTTCATTTCTTTAAGTCGAGCTTGCCATGTTAATATGAACGGGTTCTTGGCGCAGCATTGCCATCTGCTGGTTGAATCTAGTTATTACACCACGTGAAGGACTTGTCTGCAGTCTAGTTGTCAATTTTATGTTCATTAATCACTGAAAAAATGTGTAAGCGGGACAATGCATTTTTATATATCTATGTATGATCTACGAAGTATAAAATTTATCTTGAAGAAATAGTTTCTAAATTTGAATCCTAATCAGCACCAGTTGTAATTTTTTGTAGGTTTTGAGTTGAACCAAATATGCAGACAGGAACTTGGTAAGAACATGGTTTGATAGTTAAGGGACATTGAGTACAGATAGATGACTGAGGACAGTTATTGGTAGGGAAACAGAGGGATTTCAAAATTAATGTTAAAAAACCAGGAGTTTAATTACGCTGTATGGTGTCGCAGTGGTTAGCACTGTTGCCTTGCAGCACGAAGGGGTCTTTCTGCATGGAGTTTGCATGTTCTCCCTGTGCATGTGTGGGTTCTCTCCTGGTACTCCGGCTTCCTGCCACAGTCCAAAAACATGACTGTTAGGTTACTTCGCATCTCTCAATTGTCCTTAGGTGTGAGTGTGCGTGTGCATGGTTGTATGTCCTTGAGTGTCTATATGTTTCCCTGTGACAGACTGGCGTCCTGTCCTGGGTGTACCCCACCTTACACCCATAGACTGCCGGAGATAGGCACCGGCCCAACCGCGACCCGGATGGATGGATGGATGGATGGATGGATGGATGGATGGATGGATGGATGGATGGATGGATGGATTTATTTATTTATTTTAATTACTGATGGTGGATAATAACAAATGGACCAGATTAACTATTTAGAGGAAAGGTGGAAAGATAAAGGAAGGAAAGCAAAGACATAAAGAAACTACTAACTATGTGGGGGAAGATTAGCCTAAGAGAAATATATCCAAACATACAAAGAAAAGAACACAAGACTATGCTAACATAATAAACAACAGTTGAATAATAAAAGCACAAACACCGGTGGCTCCTGACACCAGTGAACTCTAGATCAGTATTTCTAAACTTTTTGTTTTTGTTGGTTTTATTTTCCTTATGCATGTTGGGTCCCCTGACTGAACCACCAAAAAGTGTGTATATTCATTCAGATTTGCTGCTTAGATGTATGAACATGTGAGCATGTAAATCTATTGTTGTCTAACTCAACTCAACTTTATTCATAGAGCCCTTTAAAACAACCACCGCTGCCATAAAGTGCTGTACATTCCGAGGAAAGATAAAAAGGCATAAAAACAACATAATCGTTTAAAAGAGTAAAATAAATAGAATAAAGTAAATTAAGTCAAACAAATATAACTGCATAAAAACCAAAAAAAACAAACCACAAACAAAAACACAGAGAGTCTCATGCTGTGTTAAAAGCCAAAGAATAAAAATAGGTTTTAGGACGAGTTTTAAAAATAAACAGTGAAGTGGATTGTCTGATGAGGAGGGGGAGCTCATGCCACAATTTTGGTCCAGCAACTGAAAAAGCTCTGTCCCCTTTAAACGGTGCGTCCATTTGGACCTCGGCACCTCCAGGACCAACAGGTTACCTGACCTGAAGCACAGAGTTGGAGCATAGGGGTGGAGAAACTCAGAGAGGTAGGGAGGGGGGCAAGGCATCCAAAGACTTAAAAACAAAAGAAAGAACATATAGACTCGCGTAGAACACATAGAACCTGTGCGTCTTTGCGCTTTCTTGTGATAGCTTGGCGACCTGTCAAGGCTCTACCCCACCGTAATCCTATTGAACACTGGAGGTAGGAACCAGCCCCACTCTGACCCTGCAAGGATTAAGGAGCAACAGTAAATAAGGGGATATTCTGGGACATAGTAGGTATATCTGACAAGGAAGATGTATTCCAGCCCTAGGGTTCTATGAAGGGAGGATGGAAAATAAATAAGTGAAACTGCAGAATTTCTTCAGTAGCAAGCGTCTGGGTATAACAGTCAGTAAAAATAAAATTAAATGAAATCAATTTATTTTGGTGCCAGTGGGTTTTTTCATTAACACATCTATAAATGGTGCAAACTGTTGCAAAAAATATTTTAAGTGACAAGTGTTTGATCATATTTTATTGTTTTTTAGCTCAGTTCACTGGATGTTCATCAGTCTGGGAATCAAGCAGAAGCTCAGAGAACATCGGGCCTCAACTTTGGAAATCACCTTTTGAACTTAAGGTATGTAATCCTCCCTGGTCTGAATCTCGTCTTGTGGTATTTCCTGATGATGTACTGGCAACCTATCCAAATGTCTTCTGGATAGGCCCCAATACCACCCTATGCATCTTTAAGGATGAGAGGTAGGCATAGAGGGTCAGATTCAAATTTTGAGAAGAAAAGATAAGAAGAATCCACTTCTAAGAATATTTGGCAAAGGCTTAGACCAGAACTATCAGTGGCAATAGAGGAAAGGCAGGGTCATTTTATTCAGTACAATCAAGCTTATCATAAAGACTTTAACTGAAACCACAGTATGATAACATTTAATATTTATTAGATCAGTAATGTAACATAAAATAACTATAATTATTCAGTACAGGGAAAGGTTTTAGCTGTTTTTTTTTTGTTTTGCTTCTTGTCTGTAGGTCCTCAAAATATACTTAAAACAGTAAAATATAAATGAAATCTGTTTTTTTTTAGGTTACTGACACTTAATATTTGTGTACTAACAGGAACCGTGAATTGAGACACTAACAGTTAAAATCAGATTACATACCAGTATTTACTTATCTAAAGAGACCATTGATATGCAGCTATATAGCACACAAGGTACCGTGGTGTCTATTGCCACTATTACTTGTGAATAAATCCAATGGTTTGTCGAGCTATTGATTTAATTCTATGGGGTTCAATGTAAAAGAATGTTTGAGCCAGAGAATAAACTTTAAAATATGTCTGTTGGATACTAAAGAGAGGAAGTCTATTTATGCTATAAATGAATGAATGAAAAAGCGGTATGATTATATAAGTTAAACATAATCACACTCCTTTTCAGACTTACAGTCACCAAATAAGTGGTGTATTTGTCGTGATCCGTGTGTCTTGGTTTTGTTTTTGAAGTTTTCCTGTTGTCTCTGTGCCCACCGTCCGCCGGATGGTGGACTCCTGTCGGCGAGGTCGCGGCTGGCAGTACCTCGTCGACTGGGAGGGCTACGGTCCGGAGGACCGCACCTGGGTTCCTGGCTCATATATCCTCGATCCGTCCTTGATCGAGGATTATGAGAAGTCCGTTCCGTCTACTCCCTTTGGACCGCCAGGTGGCGGTCGTTGAGGGGGGGGTACTGTTGGGATCCGGAGTTTGCCTGCCA
>JAUZNJ010087584.1:0-22950 GCA_034780135.1 Jordanella pulchra
CTGACGCGTCAATATGTGACGCTGAGGGGACATGCCCAGGCGTCAGTATATGACGAGTCGGGAGTGAGAATGTGTTGTAAATTCAGCATAAGTGAGTTTTCATTAATTCTGTTTAACAAATAACTTTCATGATTTGGGTTTATATTCTAAAAGACTTTAAACTAAATGTTAATAAAGTTACTTCTCACAGCACGTCTATTTGTCAGTGTTTCTTATACTGAACACTTACCTGCACAATTACTCTATAAATTGGTAAAAACACAAGTTTGACCAGAGAGCTGCTGTTTTACAGCATTTCAAGAAGGCTTCTGAAAGAACAAAGAGAATAAAACCAAATTATATTAGTATACTAAGAAAATTGTAGATTACATGATCTGGCCAAAAGCAACCAATTTAAAAATTCAAACAAAAATGGATCATTTCCACAATGACTTTGGGGTGTTGCTGTTAATTTTCTCCATTTTGTATGAGTTCCCCTCTTACAGAATGGTTGCATGGCTGCATAGGCGAATAAACATAAACTGTTGGAGCTTTATTGTTTATGCCTTAAACCCTCCCAATACTTACTAAATATGCAAATGCAAGTGTCTTGGAAAAGCAGTTATATCCATGCTTTGAGACAAAGTAGATCTATTTTGTTCTACTCGTTTATCCTGTAAAGCCAAGAACAAAAGTCAGGTAAAATAGTTTTTAGCAGAGGAAAATATATTCAGAGGAAAAGGGGGGAACAAAGTGACAGTCAAATCAAGATAAAACTGGGCAGGTAGAAAATGTGGTAAAAACAGGATTAAAACAAATGAAGACAGGAGAGAATTACATGGAGCGGGAGAAAGCAGGAAGACTGAGGGAACACGCGAGAATACAGTTATGAGCCCACTGAGCCGTAGCGCTCATGGCTTGGCTTCGGCGCTCATTATTGATGTAGTAGAAAATTTGCGCTGACAGAAAACGAAGCTGCCAGCTGTCTCTAACCCTCACCCCCCCAGCATTCCCCATTATGACATTATCTCAGGAGGGATGGCCAGCAGTGGTAGTGTATCCCATCACTCGAGGTGCCCCTGGCTTGTCCATAGCTCACCCTTAACTCCTGCCATGTAAATATACGGTTACACAGGTATACATAAAAATAAGGTATAACCATAGCTGCTTACTCAGAACAAGATCATTCAGTAATGTAACTCAAAACCATATACAATAAACATCTTAGTTTTTTCACTAGAATTTCATGGCCCTGTGACAAAAATCACAGGATCCAGTCTATTTCTTAATGATATCAAACTGCTGTATAATGCAGGATGTGACATGAAGCTGTGATACTGATGAAAAAATATTGAGCTGAAGAAAGCAGATCTGAGCATGCTACATGAAGCAGATTTGCCTTACCTAATGTACTTAGTATATACTGTTCCTCGGGTAACCAATGGATATTGACACTGAATTATATGTTTGCAACACTGTGCAGACACAGAAAAAGTGATGTGGAACATTTTTTCCTGCATTTCTACTCCAAGATATTGAATACGAATATGGATAAGGCCAAGAAGCATTTTTTAAGATAGTGTGCTTGTAATTACATTTTTTTTCTGCCATGAAATAAAATCTCCATGCCATGTAATGGGATTTGCTTAGTTTAAAATAAAAAGGTTACCTTGATACAGTACATATTTTTCATCAGATACACATCTAAGTCGAAATTAAGTGTATACTATTCACAGAGGGATGAAAAAATTGACTCCTCCTAAAAAGTTGCTCATCAGCAAATACATTACACCAGTTATATGTTTCCCATCTTTGTTACTATCACAAAGTGCTTTGCAAAATGATTCATACCTTTTTTGTTTTTTAAATGAAATTTGTAATGCTACATATAGTACATGAATGTTGGTGTATTTCATCAGATTATAATGTTAAAATCTGCATGACAACCAGATTTGTTAAATTAAGTTCACCATTTTTTATCTCCCCATTAAATGTTTTTTTAACCTAATGCCTCTTTGTCAATTCAAAAGGATTTTTTACATTGCAGATAGAAACTAAAATAGGGAGTTAAAAATTGTGACAGTGAAAGCCTTCCCTTCTTGACATAGTGTGCTATAAAAGATCTTGCCCACTCGAAATAAGTAGGCACAATGTACATTGAACAAAGGATAAATCTACACCCAATTTAACAAGGATAACAGGATGGGGAGACCTGCAAAACGTAAAATCACATTCATTTTATAAGGATATATTGAATAAATTGAAAGAGCAAATATTATGCACATACTAATGTCACCTTGGGGCCAGGGGACAGCATATTATTTGTACATCTCCATGCCACCTAATGTATTATGCACATACTAATGTGCCTCCCTATGCCAAGATAGAGGAGGTGATGTGCCTGTTTATAGACCAGTCTCATTAAAACAGAAAGGTTGGCCTTTCCTTCCATGTTTTGGAAAGTTTGCTTACTTGTATGTATTTCTGAAATCCCCAAAATGCCCCACATGACAGGAAAACCCTGCAGTATAGTGTAGCTCAACAATAGTGAAACATTTAGACCAAGCTAGAAGACTTAACCAAGAGCCAAAAAGAGAGAGCCTAAAAATATTATTGAGACAGCAGGTTACCATATTAAGATTTAACTTACTTAAATTTGACAAAAATTAATAGAAAATTGTCATTATGAGCTAAAAGAAAAGATAAAACCTGTTTTCCATTTAGCACAACTCTGTATTACTACAACTGCCCTCAGACATCCCCTCGAGTTTAGAAACCATTTCATCCATTGAAATTTCTCAATGCATCTACATGTAGGGACTTGTCAAAATAGCCTCAGTGAGACCTGAGAGATACTCTTAAGTGCAAAATCTCGTCATGAATGAACAAGCAAAAGTACTTGCTAACCTCTGTAGTGAGACTCCCCTGGATAAAAATACAAGGTTGCCTGCCTGATTCACTCTGAAAGAAACACATTGGTGTACATTGAAAAACCTTTATGTACAAGGACGCACAAACACATTTTTAATAAGTCTTCAGTACTAAAGAAAGCTCCACATTTAAATACTTTTTTCATCTTTTGTTTTTTACTAAATAATTGGTAAAATAAATGTATAGTTTTTACATTACATTTAATTCCTATTAATATTATTATTATTATTGTTATTTTTTTAACCAATGTTGTCTGATATTAGCTTAATTTGCCCCTCTATCTGCAATGCTTCCATAAGTTGTTAATAGTGTTGGACTTTTTCACATTACTTCATATATTTCCTCAAATTTTTAGGCACCAAACCTCATTATGACAACTTGGAGAAGAAAAAAGTATGTTACAATCTTATTTTAAATTAAAGTTTCAGTTACAAAAAAATTACAACCTCAAATGTTTTTTACTATAATGCCACAAGCTCGGCACACGTAACTTTAGGTAGCTTTGCTCATTCTTTTTTGCTGTGGATCCTAAGTTCCATCAAGTTGAATGGGAGACATCTATGCACACAACTCCCTATCCAACCTTGTTTCCAGAATGTCACTGTGCATTACTGCATTCACCTTTCCCTCTCATTCCAATGAAGCACTACAGAAAACCCTGGAGTCCTGAATTGTCTACAACTCTGGTCTATATAGTATGCCTCTCCCAACTATATGGACCAGACACACAACAGTGTCCATTCTACACCTATATATAAAAAGGCTTTCTATATGACCCCTTAGATTTTTCGATACAATAGTCAGAATTTGAACCACATAACTGAAATTGAAAATGTACCATGTTATGGACCTGCTGCAAAAGCTATGCAAGATTATTCATAAATTTAAGGCCTTACTGTATAATAAAGTTTTGATTTGGTCTGGATATAGAAATAATCAGTTAGATGTACTGTTCTGAATCGGTGTTGTGCTTGGTACCTTAAAATTATTTATTTTTGTTCTTATCTGCTATACTCTATCTGAGGATTTCTTACCATTGTTGGTATGTGCTTTTTTCACTACTGTTATGCTACCATTTTTGATAAATTAGTCCTTACCATTGCTGGCATGTGTTGCATTCTCAACAAACAGAAAAAGGGATGGTTATAGTGTAATGTATTTTTGGTCTGTGCCAATGGTCCACTCGAAATGTATTCAAGTTGCTCTTGTTCCTGGATATTTTGTTTTGTATTCTTTTTTATTCATTTAATTTGTCTTGTTTCTCTCTCAGTTGAACAGATAATGAAGTCATAATAATAATAATTTATTTTATAATGGAAGACAGGGGTGGCATCTAATAAGTTTCCTCCTCCCATGCCTTTTCAAGCTAAATTAATTGTATAGTATATGTTCTGGGTACATGTACTTATTTTTTTGTAATGAAATACTTAAAATGACAAGTAAATACATAAATAACTGCTGCTTTCTCAAAGTCTGGGACTCCTGTGTATCTCAACACACATGAGATGAGCTAAAAGTTCGAGGTTACCTACATTACAACTACAGGTAGACCAACACATCGGCTAGCGGGTATTTTTGGCGAATACTACAAGGTTTTTTTTCGTATCAGCATCTACCAAGGCATACATGCAATCGCCTGTTTAGTGCATTTAGCAGCCATGTGAAGTACATGTGTTGCCCCTCCCTTGTTTTTTAATCTTTTCTTTAATTTGTAAGTAATAAAGTTTCTGTTATGTTTATTTGAGACTTGTGCAACATTTATCATATCTTTTTGTAATTTATAAATGGAGGAAGAAAAACCAATGTTGGTTTCAAGAATCAGCCCCTAAACACTGGGAACAAATTTCTCAAACCAGTTACACTAATGTCAAAAGAGTTGAAAATGGTCTGAAAAAACTTGTATAACATTGATCTCTAGTTAGAACCCTAGATATTGTGGTCTAAATTATAATTCTGTGATAATGACCTGATGATAAGGTTCAGTCCACCAGGTCAATGATCCCATTAACTGAACCCAATTAATTTCTTTGTTTCCTGCTTAGCTCTTTTTAATCAGTTTAAACCTGTTTTGCTTTAGGTCTTAAAAAAAAAAAATTGTTGAAATAAAACCTTACGATTCCCCCTCTAATGCTATTCCCGCCCAATATTTTTTTAATGGTTGTTCTCATCAATTTAGTTTAGTTTAGGTATTACCATCAACAACATCAGTATTGACCAATCTCATAGCTTCTGTGTTAATCTAAGACAAATTGGAGGTTATTTCAACACCTTTTTCTGGTGGAGTTCATCTAAGTCAAACACATACTGCATATTACACAAATTGCATTTAATTCTATGGTCTAACCCAGACCCTTAGCCTAACCTTAAACATTGCCAGCATATACCCTTGCCAGTAACACTAAACCTGACCCAAACTCAATTCACACCTTACTCCTAAACCTAATCCCCACCCAAAGAAGAGAACTCTTTATGGGAACTAGTCATCGGTCCACACGTATCATTATTTTATCAGCTTTGATCATCTGACATTCATTAGACTAAGATCCGTAATTAAAGACGCATTTGCTTAGAATGAGACACACAGCTATCATAGCTTTAGCTAGGCTTTTCAACTTTTTTTTTTTAAATAAATACTGTTTTACAATTAGTTCTATGGCTGAATGTTACTTTTTGAAATGTAATATTGTTATATTAATCCAGAATAACTGTTTTTGTTATTTTTAACCAACCCTTTAATCCTGAAAAGTCCTTGTGTAAGTCTTTGTTCTTTTGCCTCTTCTCTTCTCCTCCGCTTGAAATGAACTGTATATAGTATGAATGAATTAATTCTAAACCATTTTCTTCAATGATACAGTGTATTCTTACAGTGTTACAGGACTATGACCAATATACAGTAGCTATCTCAGCCTCTGAATATGGCCTTAAACTCTGAAAATGAATTAGCTTCATGTTATTATTTTCTAATTTCTTTGGTTGTCAATGTTGATGGCTGCATGCTGTTGGTTTTCATGTACCTGTCTTGTGGTAAATGCCACATTATATGTACAACAGATCTGTGGAATATGGGCCTTTCATGTTTGTTAAGCAAACAGGTAATCAAATCTACTCTTTTAGTCTCCTGTAGAAGTATTTAAAGATTGTCCATAACAGTACACTTCTTTCACAAAATGTATAGAGTGCAGACTGTTCAAGAGGGTTTTAAGCAAGAGGGATTTCTTACTTTTTACCACCCTGCAGCCATGAGAGTTTCACATGGACTGTTTTTGACTCTCTTTCACCCCAACGTTGCACAAGAGTGCATTTTCAGAGGGCCGGTGAATAAAAATGCCATGTCAACGAGCAAGGAAGAAAGAAAATCTCCCCTCTGAGCTGTCATTGGTCTTCCTTTCTAAGTTTTGCTACGGAAAGCAAGCAAAAAGAAAAAAAAAAAAAAAAAGCTTTACCTTCTGCACATAAATTGGCTGAGAGATTTATTTCTCCCATGACATTCTCTCTGGAGATGCCACTGGGAGCCCAGACCCCCTCTTGAAGGGGGTTGACAGGGCTATTGTTAGTACTAGCAGTAGTCAAAACCTATTCTCTGGCCTCATCTTCTCTGACCGTTTTTCATTTCTTTTTTCTACTTGTTCACATTTTTCCCCTAATGATACCTGTCATAAAGCAGTGACAGACATTTAAAAGGCACAGGTCAGCACTCACATCTGTCTGTTTTAACTTATTAATTTCACACTCATGCTTCTTTGTCAATATCCAAGTCCTGTGAGATAACCCAGACAAATCAATTATGTCAGGTAAGGATTTGGTGTATGACAATTGGCAAATGAGAGCAACGTTTGTGTTTAATAAAATCTCCACAGAAGTTGTACAACTCAACCACACAGTGATTTTTATCTTGTCAATAAAGATAATATTTCAGTAAACACAGAAATACACTGAAATCAATTGGTAAACAGATTTGAGAAATTTTACACATAGCCAGACATTATACCAATAACCTATGAAATCTTTTTCTGATCAGCATCCATAAGCACCACCAGCTTTCTCTGAAACTCCTACACATCTGTATTTTTTGTATGATTTTACTGCAAGAGGAACACTCGCTTCACAATTTCAGTATTACTATGACTTTCAAATTAAAGTTAAAGGAGGTACAGAAGGTGAAATCAAACTGTATTTTGCAGAGAGGCATGTCAGCTACTAATTCAGGCAGTCACAAAGGAGAAGAACTATTTAGCAGATAACCAAAAGCTGAACTCATTACAGCAAGGCAACTCCGTTGTGTCCTTTAAAGAGTTATGGGATGTGCTGTAATAGGAAATGTTGACGTTCTTTTGGACATACCTTATTTAATGAAGTGTCTGCTTACTCTACAGAGGATACAGACACAGGGGGTGATGTTTACAGTTAATAGTGCTAAGAAAATAGGGAACCACTGTGCAATAATACTACCCTTATACAAAACAAATTTTTCACGCATGGAAGTCCCAGTTACAGCACAGAAACGTAAAATATTAACCAATCGAAAATCTGAGGCAAGCAATTCAAAATAAGACAAATTTTGTAAAACATTAGAATCATTAAGCGTTTTAGACACATTGATTTTAATTAATCAAGATGAACTCTAAACTAAAATTCTGCCAAACACTTACAGTTTTTCCTCAAGTACGTTAGGACCTATGGGCTTTTGATGCAACTGGGATCTCATTGAGTAGTCTCTTGTGCCAGATAAGGCAATTAAAGAGGGAAGACCCCTAAATCCATCTTCTGATAGTTCGCCAGAACATGACATGTCCCACAACCAAATCTCTTTAATCAACACAATGTTCCATTCTCAGCCAATGATGCTCTTGGAAGAACTATCTAGCCTCATGGGAGGGAAGCTGTCACTGAACATTGTCTCCCCAGGCATTGCTAACTTGCCTCATGTCACTCACAGGCAGTTTGCGTTTCACTAATATGGAAGAGCACCCCTGGATGGGGCCAAGTCAATTAACACAGGCTAGCGTTTCTATAAGGGGCTTCTAAGGAAGCAGAGGATATAGGGATGAGCAGACAATGCTGGGCTTTGATGTCCCGTGAGCTACTACAAATTCCTCTCTTGTAGAATGGGCAATTAGTCTGATGAAGCGGATGTGTCATCTGAGACACACTTATTACACCCAGAGAAAACACTGTCTCAATCATTTTCCTTCAAGAAAAGATATGTGCTATTGTTACTGCAAAACAGAGAAATGCTTTATAAAGCAGTAAGCATCTTCAAACTCTTAAGCATGACTAAAATGATATAAATAAAAAAGAAACATGAAAGGGATTTTTAGTTTGTGTTATACTTTTAAACCTAAAATCTCTATTTCACCACATACTGTACAACAGACTGTTTTTATTGAATAGTGGTCAGAGGAAGTCTCTCTCATAATATTTTCCAAGAGATAAAGAGTGTTGTATGTCTAAACTGGAACATCAGATCTTATCATTTTTGTCCCCACCCAATAGAGGGTCCTAGGAACTATGCAGCATAAATGGTTGGTCAACAGTGTACAGTACTATGACAGAATTAGTTGCCTAAATGGTACAAACAAGATTCAAATTGGTTTAAAATATCTGTTCTTACAATAATAGTTCTGTCAAATCTTTGTACCTACAAGGTTGTGTTTAACTCATTCAGAGCAATGCATATCAATCTTGCCATGAATGCTTCTTGCAAACCAAAGGTTGCATTCACACCGAACACGTTTTCAGCAACTGGACCAACAGATTTGCAGCTTATGCTTATTTACAGGTGCTCAAAAAGGAGAAATACAACATATATTTCTAGCCTAAAGGTCCTGAATTCAAATTATGGATGTAATTCTCACCTCCATATTCAATAGGACTTTCTTGCATACGCATTTGTGGTAAATGTTTAGCAAACTGTTTGTTACCCTTCTTTATCATTCATGCTGTAAAAGTTATGGAAAATACAAATTTAACTACTTAAATTAATTTCCAACTTAACAGTGTATTTTTACCAGTTTAGGCAGTTATTTCCAAAGTATTTTATGGTAGGTAATAAGAAAAATAGATGCACCACAGCGCTTAATGGCCCTGTACTGGGAATGTAAAAAGACATAAATTAAATGAAAGTCACAACAGATTGGAAAGTTATTTTTTATAAATGCAAAATGTGTCAATAACTCTATAATTTCTTCAAATTGTATTTCTGGATATCACCTAGTGATAGACCAAAAAATGTGTTTTAACTGTATATGTAAAGTGTAAGAGAAATTATAAATCTACAAAGTGTGGCGTGGTTTTGTGTACATACCTCAGAGTTAATCTTTTTCAAAACCAGTTGCAGATGCAGTTTAGTTTTTTGTGGAATGTCAGTTTGATATATGGCTTAAGTTTAGTCTAACCAGATGATTGGCGAGGATTTGTAAAAGGTAATTTTTAATATTTTCATATACACACATACGCTTACAATATACTTTGAATTAAACTCCATTCAAAGTCTATTTTAGATTGTATTTACTTGCATTACCAGATCCCATCAACTCTTGCCCATGCACTGCATTTTGCATGCAGACCAAAAATTTTACATTTCTGTCTCATCGAATCAAAGCACCATCTTCCACAAGTTTGTTGTGCCCCAACATGGAATGTGACAATCTGTGAAAAGGTAATTTTCTTCTTAGTTTTGTCCTTTATGGCCAGGTTGGTGCAGTACTGTCAAGAAGTTATCCTTTCAACAGATACTTTTTGTGAATTTTGCAGATTTTGCAGAAAATAATTTTCATTGGTTTCACATAATTTTAATATTCATATAACTGATTAACTCTGCTCTGCAATATGAAACAAATTTGACATAATATTCTATAACCTATCTATTCTCAAAACTGGGCCTTCAACTTTTTTCATTCCCTGGATCCCTTTGATCTTAGGGGGACTAATTATTGCACTTACTGTGCAGTACCATGACGACCCCCCTTCAGACTTGTGGATCCCACATTAAGGAGCTCTGCTCTTAACATCTCCACAACTTTATCGCTGACGTCTTTTGGTGTATCCTTGGACTTCTTAAATGGCAGACCATTTCTTTGAATAAATAAATATAAAAGTGAAACAATTAGATTTTTATTACAAAAATGGATGTCTGGAGTAGAACAATTACTTGGCAAAATCCTCTGTTAGCAACCTTGGAATAACCTTTCAGTCTGTTTTTAATTAAAATGGACATGTCAAGTCTATGGCTCATTCTTATTTATATCATCTGCGAATTACTGTCAAACTAGCCTCCACCCTATCAAGCCCTTGAACTATGAATAACTGTTGATGCTTTTATTTCATCTTAATTGGACCGATCAATGCATAAAAACATGTTTTTGCAAAGCGATTGCAATTTGTGCATACAATGCTTACCAGCTTCTGATAACATTTCCCAAGTTTTTACTATTAAGACTGATGTATACAATAATAAGGCTGGAGAATAGGAGAGCTCCACATGGCAAGGCACCAGCTTATGTCAGAGGTTTCTGAATCCATATGTCCCTGACAGGTCATTAAGGTCTTATGATAAAACACATATTGATGGTTCACTAAGACAAGAAAAAAACTTAAGGTGGCATACTCTTTTCAGTGGCCCCCAAACTCTTGGGCCCCCCAAACCTTCTGCATTGTTGTCTCTTTTCTAGAACTTTGTGGTTTTATATCTGGAAAGGTGCAATATAAAAAAAAGTTTTCAACACTTATATGATGTTATTGCTTCTCTTATGCTCTCCAAAATAACGCTTTCACTGAACAGCTATATTTTTACTGACATGAAATTAAACACAGATGGACTCTTTTCAGTCATTGATGACTTCAAAAGGCAATTGTACTTGATTTATGGATGTCAAAGGAAAGAGTTACATATATGTAGAAATGCCACACTTTATACAACCTAAAAGTTTTTGCAGTTATTCCACTTTATGCTATGTTGCTACCTTATTTCAAATGGTTTTAAATTAATCAATAGTAGCTCACTCTAAAACGATTTATCTACACACTATAGTGTGATGCCAGACTCAGCTGGCTTTGCATTATTAAAGATGGTGGAAATGTGTATTATTAGTTAGAATGAATTTCAGAGCCTATATGTTTTAACTTTTGCTTTAGAAAACAAACTTGCAAATAGTACTGTAATGTACTATAGTTCAAGTAGCAGTCACTTTGTATTTGTGGAATTGATGTGACATCTCTTCATGGTTTCTATAAATATACATGACCAAGCTTCAAGATCCAATAGGAGTAAACTTATCCCGGTGGCCATGTGTGCAATCGCAGTGCACTGGCGGTGCCTGCAGTAATGACTTAATATTAGTTCTCCTGTGGCGGAACAGATGAGATCACAGGTGTGCAGACTTTCCTCAGTCATATGGTACCAGAGAGCCAACACACAGTATAATATTTTTAACTCGTCATCAGCAGATCAAACACCATTAAAACATAATTTGAAAGAGCCATACTCTACATAAAGGCAGCATATTTGCTTATTTCCTCTAGTTTTCCCCTTGTTCTTTCAGTCTTCATCTCACATGCCCACACTCTGAAGTGTGCGTGAATACATAACCACATTGTTTTGCAAACATACACGACAATGTGTATTTGTGTGTCTGAAAGGCGAGGCAAATGGTGATGAGTAGCGATCCGAGCATGGTTTGGCTTGAAACCCTTCCAGAGCCATCTTTGCTGCCTCGAGCGACGTGGATGGACCCAGCTGCCATCACAGGCGCACATGCATGGCTCTGTCAACAGGTCGGGGTGAATCACTGCCACTGACTTTGTTCTTCCTCGCTAACTGTGGAAACATTTGCTTTTCATTGCTGGGCCAAAACTGTTCTCATGGCACATCTGCTGTGTTCTGGTTAGCTCAACCATAAATCTGGTTTAACAAAATGGTGTTTGGCTTCTAATGTTCCATAAAATTGAAGCAAAAAATTAATATATGCTTTCATACATATTGACGGTTGGTGCTTCATTAAATTAAGACACGTGTTATTTTAAAAGTCTTCAGATGGATGTAAGTACCATGCTGTGGAAAAAGTGTTTGTCCCATTGCAGACGTTAACCCTTATATGTTTCAGATCATTAAACTACTTTCAAACTAAACTTGATATCAGAGAAATTATACACAATTTTAGTATAAATTAGGTTTTAAAATATACATTTGATTAACTAAGTGAAAAAAAATGGTTCAATTTGAAAAATGTGATCAACCAATATTTTTGGCTAAATTGGACCTACTATGTAAATACTTGAATAGTATTTGACGGCATGAGGTAGATCAAAACATCTCAGCAGCAACACATCTTCCCCTGATAAAATGAAAATTATTAAAGGCTTACAAACATTTCTAAGGCCTTTGACTCCAGTGAACCCAACTCAAAATATTAGGTTATAAAAAACAAGCAGAAAATCTAAAGCACTGCAGGCCACATTTGCCTCAGTAAATGTCATTGTTCATAATATTGTTCTACAACATAGGAGAGATGATAAAATAGAAACCATAGGAAACTTCCATAAGCCAAAACCCAGGCTGCAAAAAGCAACAACAAGAAAAGAAAAACAAAAAAAATTACTAAAAATAAAATTAAAACAGAAAGGCCGGTATCACATTTGCCAAGGATATCTTGACCATGAGAAAACACTATGTGGACTGACAAGACAAAAGTTGTATCTTTTTGAAAGATTTAAAATTACAACATGGTTCAAAATGTACAGAATTTCAAAAAGAAAATAAATACTAGCAATCAAACATCTTAGTGGTAGTGCAATGATCTCCAGGCAGCTTTGCTCCCTCATGATCTTGCACAGCTTCCAATAATTGATACAACCATGCATTCTGCCCTCTACCTGGAAATTCTAAAGGGGAATGAATATTAAGTCATTGGTTTTTAACCCTTAAGGTTGAGCAGACTTGGGTCAAGTAGCAGGGCAATCTAATCTCTCTTAACAAAAAAAACAGAAAAATTAAGTTTATTTATCGTTTTTGGATGGACCTTCTCAAAGTTCTGATTTAAATATGATTGAGCTAGCTTAAATTACCCTAAACAAACTGTACATGATGGAAATTTTTCTGACTAAATAAGAAACAAGCCGCAGAGACGAATTTGCCAAATCCCCTCCACAGCAAAGTCCTTGGCCCAGGTTTGTTAAAACTGCCAGTAATCGAGGCATGCAGGTGGGGCAGTGGTTGGTGCGCATGACCCATGTATGTTTGTCCTTGACGTCGGCGACACAGGTTTGAATCCAGCTTGTGGTCCATTCGCGCATGTCTCTCCCCCTCTCTCATTCCCCCTTTCCTGACAGCCTAACTAAAAAACAAGCCATGAGTGCCGTAAAAACTCAAAAAAAAAAGAAAGAAAAAGAAAAACTGCTAGTTATCACAAAACCTTTGAGGGCATTTGGTAACCTCAATGGTGGTACATCTGCTGATCAGGTTTATCTGGCAATAACTTTTCACCTATGGCCAAATACTTTGGATATCTTTTTGTCACTTAATAAAGTAAGTTTTTAATGTTTCATTTTTTATTTAGTCTTTTATAATTAATTATAGCTTCATAATTGCAATCATGTGGCTACATTTTCAGCACTGCCATTCATTTGAGTCCACATTTTCATTAATGTGAAGCATTAGGAGCAGGGCTAGATATTGGACATAACCCATAAGCACAAGTTCAAAATAACTGAAAACTTCCATAAATCTTTTTCCAAGGTAGTATAACACATGTCAGTTTACACATCTGAACTGGTTTAGAACGGGTAAGAAAAATCAGGAGTGCATAGCAGCATTGTTCTTTGAATCTGGCTGTGTGACATGCACATAAAAAGCTGTATTTTTCATTGACATAAAAACATTTTTTCCTCTTAATGTTTTTTAAACCTTAATTAAAGGCCTGTGCAGGATGGAGGATTTTTTTAAAAGAATTTGAAGTGATTTGTCAGTAATTTGCTCATTACAAACATTGACTCACCCGATGACTCAAATATTAATACTGTTCATATTGACAAGATCAACAACAGGAACAAAATCTGTACACACTTTGTGCACCATGTTGGTGTTTTTTTTTCCTTTGACCAAACAAATTATATAAAGAAAGATTTCAAACATCTTACAATTCAAATCCTTTGGATTTTTCTAAGTGTATGTGTCTATGCGGGTAATGAAATGTACCTCAAAAGATATTATAAAAGTTCATGTATTTTTCTTAGACGGAATTGGTTATGTTACTTAAGAAAGTTTTTCAAATATTATAAATTTCAAAGACATTAAAGCATGTAAAAGTATTTCTATTTGAATGAACCAAAATTAAAAGAAGCATAGCTTGTAAACATATTTGGATCGCCTGAAAAAAACAATATTAGAATAATATTAATAAAGAAAAAACATATTTTTCTTCTCTTGTGTATGAAGCATGATTATGTTTAGTCTTGTTTTTTTCTTTTTTTACTTTTGCTCATAGCATTTTGAGACAGGCTACAATGCACACTATACAGTAAATCTACTTTATGGTGTTGTACCACATTTTAATGTAGGGCCACTCTGAAATTGCCAATATAGTAGAACACGCAATACCAAATCAGTTTGCACGTGACAACATACATGCAGCAACCTTTGTAGATCACCTGCAACATCCCCCCTTATTAAATTTACCCCCCCCCCCCAAAAAAAAAAAAAAAAGAAAAAAAACTGCAAGGTCCAGTGTGGTAAGAACTCTAACATTAGGTGTCCTCTTGTTATGGATAGAATTACTCGAGACCTAAAGATTATCTCAAAGCAATGTGGCTTAGCTCGTATTTTAACTTTAAATTAAATTTGGTATTCATTTTTTTCTTCTCAGATTTGACGTTTAATTCAAACGAAGCCTAGGAAACAAGGAGAGAAGTGTGAAATAGACAATACAAATTGGCTGCACTGGTTTCTATGACAGAAAGTCACAATGAACACATGCAAAGTAGGCCCTTTATTCATCTTTGGACTTTTCTTGTTCATGAAGATTAAAAACGGAGAAAACCCAATCAATCAATGCAACCCACCAAGGCTCACTATTTAAATCCCTAATTATACACTCCCATTTTCAGGTGATTTTATATTGGCTAAGATATTAAGATGTGTAAGTAAACTGTAATTCAATGTTACTCTCTTAATCTTTAATCCCATTTTATTCCCAAAATCACAGATACTGAAAACATAATAACTTTATCAGAGAATAAAAATGAAGAAAAAAGTCTTTGTCAGAAGAGAAAACAATAAAATGCTAAAGAAAAAACAGAGAAATGCATTTTAAAAAGTCAGATTTTCTTTGCACTAAAACTGTGCAGGGAAGAATATATTCAACTCCAGTTTTTGTGGGTGACTTTTTTTTTATTCCTTTTTTGTGTAACCTTGTGACATGTTCAGAGCCTTTCAGCTTCACAGATTCATGAGTCATTCTATTCGTGGCAGAGCTAAGTGGTTTGTGGGTGTAGAATTGGATATGGGCTCCAAATCTGAACGATTAAGGCTTAAATTTTATTTTTTCTCATATTGCACATTCAGAAGGAGCTCTAAAACGTGTGAAAAATGTTAAGGTTTTACATCTACACTAGAATACAAATATATACACTGAGTACAAACGTAATACCATGCTTTGTTACACAAGTCAGAATGCAATATTTGTAAACAGTAAAGGGGTAAAATGTTAATGTAGTTATAATAACCATTGTCAACAAAATCAGTAAAATTCTATAGACAGTGGACACGCTAAGAGGTAGGCGTAAAAGTTGCCACTCTAAAAATCGTTTACACTGACAGGCTGACTTATTTAGAGAAACAAAAAAGGAATATATATTAAACCAAATTCAATATACCACATTCTATTTTGCATTAATATAATAATTTAGCAAATCTTCAGATGGTACAGTCAGAATCTTCTATAAACAAGAGCTCAGATTGATAGTGGCAGTAATGCAGAGCTGGTATTTATTTCAGCCTCTGTCAGTTGAGCTGATCGTGTCTATCTCTTTATCGCCCCAGTGTCCGATTATCTGATGACTATTTCCAGCTATATAATGCATCATGCTACAAAGTTCAAACCACTTCCCACTGGTTTCTTTACATGCCAAAAAAGCACCTTTGGAAAGTAGTAGGATGAGAAACACTCATTATGGATGTGCAGCTGACAAATCTGCTGTCATGTTGATGTTGACTTAAATCTCTGAGGAATGCGGCCACATTGAAAGCAGTTTTAAAGAGATAAGGGTGATCTTATCTGTGAGTAGAAAGGTGTGACAAAAAATAGAAAGAGAATCTATGTCTTTGGTGCTATTTGCTGTATTTTCCTTCATATAAGTGATTCGATAAGGTATTGTAAGCGGTTTTGAAATGCATGTTACTGTTAGGTAGGTTTAACAGGAAGACTGCACTCTGATGACTAGTTTGATTCTTGGATAAAGGTTACCTGCAACAATCAAGAACCGTGTGAAAGATGGGACAGTTTTTCAAAAATACTTTCATGTCTCAAGAATCAAGCAGCCAGCAGCTTCACAATCACTTGATTTCAACCCACTCACCTTACAATCAGTCCAGAGTTCTTACAGTCGTAGCTTTATTCACTGAACGCTAAAATCAGTAGCTATATAGCATCCAGCATAGTGGTTAAAGCAATACCACATACTTAGTGTGAAAGAAAGAAAATAAAATGCTACTCTCCAGCATTGTATTGTATTTTTACTGCACAACCAGTGTACTGGAGGGCACGCTCCACTTCCGATGAAAAACTCAGCAAGTACTATGTGCTGCCCTCAGGCAAAGGATTTCAGGGTTTATGACACTATGATAACATGCTCCTCTTGTCACTGATAATACCATTAGTTCCTGGAGAACAATCACTTTAGGGATCCCTCCTCACACCTTCACGAACACTAAAACAGATTAAAAGAAGGTAGCAAGGCAGTTTTTTTTTTTCTTTTAGGCTTAACAGGAAAGATTCAAAGGAACATCCAAGAATAATCTATTAGTAATGGAATGCCTGTGTATTTCCTATAGAGAAGGTTTCTTGAGTTTACAATAATTGCTGATTTTGTTCCTGAGAAAAAACCTTTTGGCTACTTTATTGGATAATTCATGTGTTGGAAAGGGGTTCAGAGAAGAGATGAAAGAAGGGAAGCAAGACATAAGTCAGAGGAGGAATCTTACACATATTATTAAAAAAAGTAAACAAAATCTCATCCGAATTGACTATCAATCAGGCCCTTATGTCTCATGTTAGAGGGGGCTAATTAAAGCTCAAATTAACATTTGACTGTTTTTAATGGAATAATTCAGAAGGCTTTTGTTTGTATGTGCCAGTTTCTCACTTGCTTTTCTCATTAATTACGACAGCACACTTTGGTGGTCTCTTGCAGATGATAATTTTCTTTTCCATCAGTTAGAAAATCTGATTATCCTTTAATACACCCACACACTCCTCCACACCTCCCCCGTTATCTCCCTGTTCTCTCTGTGGCTTGGCAGGAGTGACAATCATCATCAGGAGCCTGAAGAGTTAGATAGTGGATCATGTTTCTCTGGCCGGCTGCTAACCATGCATAAAAAACGAAAAAAAAAAAATATGCAAAATGTTCCCTGGATGAGTGAATCTTTGTGGCTATGTGCATTATTAAGCTAAACCAGCTAAGGCTACTGTAGGGACCGTTACTCTAGCAAAGGAAGACTGGGATTTTGAAGATGGGGTTAAAAACGGGCACACAGCCAGAGATACGTTGGAAGAGAGTGGAAATCAAAACAACGTCAGACTACGGTGTCTGCGTAAACAGCAGACAAATAAAAGCAGGAGCTGCAGTTAGCAAGTCACTTTTCTTGTCTTTAGAAAAACAACAGAGGATGTTATGTTATGAAAAGGAATTGACTAGTTACTTGTAGTGAAGTATACCAAGCTTGTAAACATCAGCAATTTCTTAAACTGCTGAATTTGGATATTGCTATTGGATTTTTCTCTGATTGTAAATCACAAAGACATGTAGGAAACTAAAAGTAAGTACTGCCCAATGTTTTTGCTTTAGCTCTGTTTTTAAAAATCACAGTTAAAAAGCTAAAAGCATTAAAAAATATTATAGTAGCTTTTCAATTGTTTAATAATGTTGGCCACTTGATTGAAAAAGTAAACCGTCATAGAACCTTAGGATATAAAGAATTTCTACGCATTATGGAATATCATAATTTGCTTACAGAGTAAAATTAATACCTTAGCTTTAGCATTCACTCAAGGGCTATTTTAATGTCTCCGGAACAAGCATGGTCTAGTTACCATATAAAAGTATATCAAGGTGATTAGATTATTTGTTTGTTTGTGTGTTTTTATGATGAAATTTTTGTGTTTCAAAGAGAATTCACTGAGATGATAAAAAACTGACTAGTTACCTAGTAAGTCACAAGCTAATGTTAAATTGATCAGGCCATTTTTGCTTACTAATCTAAGCTAAATCATATATATTATACATGTAGCAATCTAACTCACTTAAAAAACCTAAATAATTCTAGGAGCAGTTCTATGGTACATGATGGCTCACTTCTAATCTCTACTAAGTCTTCCAGGAGCCTGCTCTTATTGTTGCAGCTCCTGTGAAATCGGAAAGCAAGTGGTACAGCATCTTTGTTAGGAGCTGACGGCTGCTTTGTGATGCTTGATGAAAGTCTTCATTAAAGTTGTATAATGCCTCCTGACTGCTAGCGACAATAACTTACGACATCTGTCACATTGTTTCATGTTGGCTGTCACAAGCAGTTAAGTGGCAGTTCTTGTGGTAATCACATGGAGACGGATTGGAGGTGATTTTGAAGACACTTCGACACTGGTTCCTGTCAAATGGTGCAAGACATTAATACTATCAACAAACTCGTAATACAATTGATGGCAGAGGGTGCTGCTTTTGTAATTTTCTTATTTCTGCTGCTTTCAAGTTGCAAAGATAAACTCAATCAAATCCACACAGAAAGATATATATTTATATAGATAGATAGATAGATGTTCTATTTTCTTGATACTTTTATTATTTTTCCTCACTTAAGAAGTGAACATCTTATGCTGTAGGCAGGGACAAAAGGCTTGATTAGAGGGTGATAATATATATCTAAACACATATACACAGAAAGAGGTTTGCTATAGGGAAGGTATGTCAATTTACTGCTACAGTGTCTAGGGAAATAAGGGTCAGGATATTGAGAGAAACAGAAAAAGGAGCTTCAGGAACAATTTAAAAAATGTGCAAAGCAAATAAGCAGAAATGAAGACATGGAATGAGCTGAGCTTCAAAGCTAGGTGATTTTCAAAACAATTATTAGCATACTGTAGACTCAAGGAGATTTGTAGAAAAATGTGGTTTTAAGAAAGGAATAACAGAAAACAATATTTCTATTAAAGCAACAGCTTTACAAATGCAGTACTTCTCAAAAATATGTATACATTAAGATTGTATCCAATTACCATTAACAAGCTTGTATTTTATTTGAATATTGTGAAGCTGATTAATAACAGATGTGTATAACTGATAACTGAATGGAAAAAAAGGCTTTCCCTTGTTTTTACAAATAACTTATAGTCACATAGAAAATATCGAATAAAGTTCTAATGAACTTCTAAGGTTTGTTACAGCTCAGTTTTTATCTTTGAAGCAGATCGACCTCCACAAGCATATTAATCTACATAATATGTTCAATACCATATAATAGCATGAAACAGTCGAGCAGTTAATAACATACGTATGCACAAAACAGGCTATGAACAGAGTTTCTGGTGGAGTTTCTATTTTTTTCTAGGAAAGATATTTAGATGATTGGCTTTTGAAATTGACCTCTGTTTTTGATCATACTTTTTTTTATATTTCATCGTTCACCTTTTCTTTGGTGAGCTTTACATGTTGGATGTACAAAAAATAAATGGAAATAGTATTTTGCCTCAAGTTCCTCCTTTGTCTGTAAGATATCAGGCTCTCTGATGTAACTTCTCCAGTGAATTCAGACGTTTCTTGATCAACGCTGTTTCCCAAAACCTCAGATCACAACAGCCTCTGATTACTGGGACCAGTCTACTGCAGCGGTAGACCACCATGTTGGATTTAGAGAACCATTCCAAATTCCTAATTCTCTTCAATCCATAAAATTACTGTGTACTGTGACGTGTAGTGTCACAGTACACCTGCAACCAAGCATCAATGCACCTTTTTACCATATCAATGTTGTTTTTGCTCATCCTGCTGTCTACCTGAACTGCTTGTCATTCGTACAGCAAGTAAATGACACTAGCCTGTCACATTTTAAGAAGGAAATACATCCATGTCAGGTCACAGTTGTCTTTTATTATGTCTTCAATCACAATGGAGTGTAAAATAACCTCCAATTTTGCAATATTGCTATACTTTAATGCCAATTCATTAAATGGAAAAGCCTGCCTCATGGACTGTAAGGATTGCTGTCTTGTCTGACTCTCTGATCATTATTCAACACCTCTTTCTCTTGACTCCTCAGATGTAGAAAATATCTGTTTGAGAAGCTTCTTTGACTGATATTATTTAAAAATCCTCTGCTCTTACCTTAAGTAGGCAAAATGTAAAAAGGCCTTTTAGACAAGAGAAGAATAACTTCAATGTTGTTTTTTGAATTATTGCAGAATTAAAGCATTTCTCATTTAATCCAATGCATTTTTAGTTACATCTACTAGCCTATAGGCAATTATGAAAGTAAATACTTGAGCACTACTCACAGTACAAACCAAATGTATATTAATGTTACTTATTGAGTTTAAATCATTTGCTGTCCCTATTCACACTGTTCAGACACAAAATTTGCAGCAGAAATGCTTTCAGGAAAAGTCTGTTACAAAATCATATTCTATGATTGTGTTTTGTTTTGTTTTTTTATCAGAGGTTACCGGCAAGCTAGTTGGAGTTCATATGAAGACAGGGACAACTAAATATAGTGGAAGGCTGGAAGACAGACTGGAATGAGAAAACATTTTCCAGCGGTATAGGAACCCCAGCCACACACTCAAAACTCAGAAATTATTAAGATGTTTGCCAACCAACTTGACAAAGGTTGAGCTATTTTGTAAGAAAGAACAGCTAAAAGTTATCTTTTTTATATACAGGTAAACCTATATACAATTCAGGTTGACCTATTTACGATAGATCCAATTATACATATTGATAAACACACCCTTCATTAAAGTTGAATAGGGTTCTTTGAACTCAGGGACACATCACGTTAGTTTTACATCTGTAAAACAGATACTAAAACAATTTCATTATTTTTCCTACAATTCAAATTATGTTTAGAATTTAACCATATAGAGTGATAAATATATGGACATTTTTGTTAGCAACATGGCAAACTAAGTTGTGAAGTAATTTTCAAGCTTACCTGTTAATTGTTTTAAGAATAAAATTACAGTAAAATAATCCATAAAAATCAGTTTCCTTTAAACTGTATTGCAAAATTCATACAGCAGATAAAGCAGATGAGAGGCACTTAGGGACAACATTGAAACTAGATTAAGAAAAGGCCTACAGCTCATTGACTAAAACACAAATCATTCAACCATTATGGAAGTAAATAAGGAATGTCACATATATAAAGACAAATAGTATATGATGATGCAGTCAGGTTTTAGTCTGTGACTATAGGTTCAAATATCCTTGCTTTGTTTGTTTGTTTGTTTTTTACGAAATCTCTAGTTTTTCAGTAACCTTCCAGTCTATTCAGTTCTTTTACAGGCCTTCATGTTACATTATAGCATCCATCAGATGCAATGGTACAAGCTAAGTATATTTAACAGTGTTGTCGTGTATGCAAAGTTTTACCTCCATGCATATAGCTTTGTAAATTAGTGTATAGGATGAATAAAATGTGGTAAGGGTTGCACCTCTTGCTCTTATGCAATTTCAGTATGTTGCATAAATAAGATCTGGAACAATTGTCACTTCTAAAGTCTCCAATCGCTGAATAAAGTGGTGTCAGCTCTTCTTTGGAGCACCTATGTGAGAAGTGACTCTCCAGATACAGTGGCGAGGAGCATTTTGGCAGATGTCTCATTCAGAATCTATCAGGGAGTAATATCCCCGAGCAACTACTGTGTATCTGATAACTGATGGAGCACAACCCCTCACTTCCTTCTCCATTTCCTGAGAGGAAACCTTCACAGGGAGCACTGCAGTGCTGATAAAACTTACACAGTCCTTTACTTGACCTGTAAAAGATTGCTTAAGCAAAAAACCGTTGTATAAGTTGATAGATTGTGGCTTACCAGCAAAAGATGCACATTTTCTCTGCTCACCTGAGCTCTATCCCACTCCAACATTTCTAAAGATAAGATGCTCAATTTTTGTACACCTGAGTACTACAGACAAATGCAACTAGACAGGAACATACAAGATATAAAAGAGTTATGACGTGCACTTAAATGTTTGAGATCTAAAAAAGCAAATACAAAATAAAGAATAAGATTACCTATTAAACAGTCAAATGATAAGTTGATCCATTAGGGAACAGAATTAAATGACTATCAGGAAAAACCATCCGGTCTCCAGCTCCCCAAAATAGACAGATACAACGTACTGGTTTAAGTGAACAGGACGGGGGAAAACTAGGCAGAATTTTTAAATCCTGGAACTGTTTTGTCCACCTCTCTCTAGTAGGTTACAAAGGAACTCAGAACAACGCCAAAAGCACCAAAAGACTCACTTGCATTGCTCTGCAGATTTCTAGGAAAAACAACTTCTGACCAAACATAACACACTTAAAGAATTTACTAAAAAAAAAAACATCTTGATTATTCTCAATTTTGATCAAATATTAATTTACTAATGTGAAAAGGTGGAAGTAATTAAAGACACATAATATAAAAACAGGCATCAACAGGTAACAGGTAAAAAACATGGTGACATTTTTTACCAAGATTGACCTTGTCGTGAAGCGGTTGTTTGGTGGGTGGTGAGGCAGAGGCAGGATCAGGTTGTAGTGGAAATCAAGAAGTTTATTTAACACAGAGT
>JAUZNJ010087595.1:0-22945 GCA_034780135.1 Jordanella pulchra
ATCCATCCATCCATCCATCCATCCATCCATCCATCCATCCATCCATCCATCCATCCATCCATCCAGCCATCCATCCATCCATCCATTGTCTTTACACCCTTGTCCTTAATGGGGTCTGGAGTGTTGCTGAAAAAGAAGAGGTTTTGTTGCTTTACAATTTGGATGAGGAAAGCTAAGAGTTAAATGTTCAAAAGCGTTATAACTATTGACTGGCTTTGGGCTAATCTGCAAGTCAGACTGAAAGATTGCTGCTGCTACTCCTTCTTGTCCAGATTTTCTGGGTATTTGAAAATTTAAATAACTAGAGGGAGGTGCCTTATTTATGCTCACATAATCCTCTTGCTCCAGCCAAGTCTCTGTAAGACAACATAAATCAATTTGATTATCATGAATCAAGTCATTAACTAACAGACCTTTTGCAGAAAAAAATGCACATTAAATAAACCAAATTTGTTATTTTTAACTTCCTCCCTGATTGGAATAATTTTAATTAGATTATCACTGTTTACTATTTTAGGATTCTTTTAATTGATTTTGGTCATGGGAAAGACACTGTCTGGACGGAGTAAAGAGTGGGTAACAGTAGAGAAGCAGCAGAGAGGTGTGTTAAACTATGACTCTGCTTCCTGGTCTGTCAGGGTTTTGGAGGACTAATAAATTTGCCCTGATTCCTGGAAAGAAGAGCTGCACCATCCAAAGTGGGATGGATGCCGTCTCTCTTAATCGGACCTGGTTTCCCCCAAAAGATTACCAATTATCAATGTAGCCCACATTGTTTTCTGGACACCACCTAGACAACCAGCAGTTGAATGACAAGATGCGGCTAAACAAGTCATCACTGGTCAGATCAGGGAGGGTACCAGAGAAAATGATGTAGTCCGACATTGTTTTGGCAAACTTACATACTACCCTTAGTGACCTCCAACCGTGTGTCATTATCGCCCGCATGAATAACATCTTACTGTATTTAACCTTATCCTTAGTCGGTAATTTCAGGTAGTATTTGATGAAGCTCGTTCTGCCCCACCACAAACATTTGACTATGGTCCCTGGTGTCTCTAATGCCACATTTCTGACTATGGATCTGCAAATTTCTGCAAATTTGCCCAAAAGTGGGCTTCTGAGTGGTTGTGTCACCGAGCGGAGAAAATTGGTTAGAAATGAGGATGGGTTTGTGGTAACCAGTGTGCAGAGATCTACGACTACGGTTTCTGCTTACTGTCACCCAGTCACCTGGCTGATCAGGAACCATTTCCTTGATCTATGTGACTACGAGCTGTTAACTCATGGACCTAGTCTAACTCCTGAATGTTAACAGCCCGTAGCCGAGGGTCTAACATTGACACCCTTGCCTTCAAACTACAAAGATGCTACATTTATTACAGCATTGTTTCTAAAGGAGGCAGAGGAATAACAGATCATCTGATACAGAGAGCAAGAGAGAGGACAGGGAGATTTAGAGAGAGACAAGTGTCAGGGGAGATAGAGAGAGAAGCCATAGCAGTGCTAAGCTAGCACAGGCCTAGGATAGCTACCCGTTACTGCCAGAAATAAAATACGTGTAAATGCGACAAGTGCCCAGTAGAAAAGTGTAACAGTAGAAGCTGTGTTTAAAAGTGCTTCTGGAAATTTAGGGTAATTTAGAGATATCACAGAAAAGAGAACTTAGCTAGCATGGTTAGCTACCACAGAACATAGGTAGGCAGTCAAAACAGGAAGTGAACGCAATACATCTCACCAACAGCAGCATTATCAGTGATATCTTTGTTTCACCAAACTAAATCTTATTTAGCAACTAAACAAGGCAGTTATTTAACAGAGCAGTTTTCATGTTGTCTGCATTTGCTCAGTTACACTATGAGAAGTTTGTATTTCTTATTTGGTGTTAACTTTCCACACTTTATTCTATAATAGTCCCCTTTATGTGTCATTGTGCATACAAAAGAATTTGTCTTCTGCATGAATCCATCCTACAGAAGGCTGTGAACAACTTGCAGCACCCAGGTAGCATAATAGGATATTACTGAGAGAATTTTGTTTAATTGTTGCAAACACAATTAATGTTTTGTAAATGAAAATGTACATTTTTTCCACATTTTTTCTTTTCCAGATTAAGTTTTATGAAACCCAATACAACCATTTGATGCGTGTTTGAAATGTTTGGCTCCTCACTACAAGTGAAGAGAATGTGATCTGTAAAAAACAATTAAAAAAGAAGGAAATTCGTAACATTCGAGCTGAAACTTGAAAAATATATAAAATACATATGTAAAGAAAATTTGGAAAAATGAAATATGAACAAAAAAAGAAATCTGAAAAACCAAGAAAGCTACTCTCAAAACCTTTTATCGATCAAGAATATTTTTTTAAATTTCATTTCTGAACTGCATTTCTTTTTATGTATCGATTTATGTTACGTTTTTATTGCGGTTTTTTTTTCGTTCATAAAAAAAGTGTTATTTGCTGTAACCTGGAAGGAACCACTCCATATGATAAAGAGGATGGCAGGAGATTTTAGTAAATCGTGTCCACAAAAACCAGACAGTTGGTCACGATAAAAATCCCCAAACCAAAACATTTACAATTCTGATATTAAAATTCATAAATGGGTAAATTTTTCTCCTTTTTCCAGTTTCTCTCCATGGTTTGCTTCAGACTGACTTAATGGGGTTTGAATTGCGAATAACAGGCAGCGAGATGTTGCCCCCCTCCCCTCCCCTCCCCTCCCTTCCCCCACCCTCTCCCGCCTGTTGTTATCAAAGCACCGGCTCCCTTTGAAGTGATCCCGTTTCAGTTACCGGCTCTTTTTTCCTCCACGCGCATCAACAGTGCGACTGCAGGCGCGCGGAGCCCGACTTCATTCACTATCTAATCAATGACGGCCAGCTCAGTGATTAACGGGATTATCCCTTTAAAATCGCATGAAACGATAAGTTGACGCAGCATTTGCGTATAAAAACAGCCCTTTTCCCGCAGATAATGAACTCTGCTCCGTTAGTCCGATCTTCTGAACCCTGAAACTTGGATCATCATCATCCTCGGCTCCTTATCAGCTACTATTTACAGCTCTTAGTTTATGGTGATTCGAGGCGCCACAAAGACAACAATCGCTCTTCATCAGCAGTGTGAAAAGTATTAGTGGAAAGTAATTAAAAAGTTTACATTCAGTCGCTGGACTCTGGTTTTGCTCTTTATTAAAGCTCTTGCAATTAATGATAACTGTTTATTTTATGTATATCCCGGTATTTTACATATATTACAAAAATTATTATGACAAAAAGCAAATAACGGGGAACCAAGTATGAGTTTGCCATATAAATTCTTTATTATAAACCTGCATGGAGGGAATTATGTTCCATTATTGTTGTAAGAAAAAAAAACACATTTTGTAAAACGACATTTTGGAGAACAACAAAACCAAAACAAATTATGTAAAAGTAAACTTTTGGAAAACGTATTAAAAAATGTAGGAGTAACTTTGCTGTTTTCTAATTTTTTCATATTTAAATTGTTTAACAATTTTTCACAGATAATATATGTTCATTTTTTTCTGTTTTAGATTGAGTTTACAAATTGCATTCTTTTCAAATTGCGTTTTACAGATCAGATTGTCTCTTCTAGGGAGGGCTTTCCTCTGGAGGGAGGAGGGAAGATGCATTTCTATTGGTCTGCTGGACTTCAGCAACAACATTTATATTGTTCAAGAGCTAGCCTTTCTATTGAAATGAATGAAATGAACAATTTGTAAACCTCAATTAAAAAAGAGAAAAAAATGATACATAAAATTTAAAATATAAAATGAAGAAAGAAAATTTACTTTATTGATCCTAAAGGGTAGCTAAATATTGCAGCAACTCATAGGGTTTTTTTTATAACCAGTTGTAGGTGTTGATAGCTGTAGGCAGAAGGATCTCCTGTAGTGGTCTGTCTTGCACCAGATCTGGAGAAGCCTCTGACTAAAGATACTCTGTTGTTGTTTAAGAATCTTTTGAAGATGATGCTCTCTGTTGTCCATAATCTTCTTTACTTTATGAATAATTCTCCTTTGTGAAATAATCTGCAGAGGTTCCAGAGGAGTTCCTAAAACAGAGCCAGCTTTCTTTATTAGCTTGTTGAGCTTTTTTAAGTCATTTTCTCTGATGTTGTTACCCCAGCAGATGATGGAGACATCTCTCCACAACAGACTTATAGAAAATCTGCAGCTTTTTTTGCAAACACCAAAGGACCTAACCTTCCTTAGAAAATCCAGTCTGCTCTGGCCCTTTTTGTAGACGGCTTCACAGTTGTATCCCTAGTCTAGTTTGTTGTCCAGGTGAACACCAAGGTATTTATACTCCTCCACTACCTCCACTCTTCTCTCAACATGTTAGCAGAATTCAACTTGTTCCTGTTTCTTTTGAAATCTACAATCATCTCCTTTGTTTTGTTGACATTCAGGATCAGATGATAGTTTCCACACTATGCAACAAAGCTGTTCACCAGCTCTCTGTACTCAGCATCTAGTCCATCTTTGATGCACCCATGGACTGCAGAGTCATCTGAATATTTCTGCAGCTAACAGGACTTTGTCCAGTCCCAGAAGTCAGAAGTGTAGAGAGTAAAAAGGAATAGTGAGAGTACTGTCCTATGTGGTGCAAAAAATATGGTGTAAAAGAAATACTATTTTTTTATTATTAATAAGAAAACAACAGAGTTTCTCCTCAAAAAAACTTTTCTTTTTAATTAATAAGTTTTTTTTTAAGATTTCTAAATTGGATTTTTTTAAGATTTATATTTACAAAACTTTTTTTTTCTTGTAACAATAATGGAACAAAATTCCCCGGTAGTAATGTAGCTTAAGTTTACACTCCCCCTTTTTCATCTGATGTTTAATATTTATGTAACAATACGGAAAATGATTCAAATGTCAGTGAAAGTTATACATTGTCTGATGTGAGGACTGTTTTCAGGATTCATTTTTTCTTGCTTTGATGATATCAGTTTCTGCTCCCTTTTTTACAGACTGGCTTTCATATGCAGCAGTTTAGCTCTCAAACTCAGTTTAATTTGCGTAAGAATTCTCCCTTTTTAAATCAATATACATTTAATTGAAGCATATTTGGCTGGTGTTATTGTTACAGCTTGAATGTACAAACTACATTGTGGTTTTGCTTTAGAAAAAATAGCTTTTTGTTTTACTTTATAAAGGTTGCTTATTCTTTTTCTAGAATGCATCAAGTTTTTCTAAATTTCTTCTTTAAGCTTAAGCTGACAGGTTTGGGAAGCTCTGATTTAGAGACTGAGTTCAAACCTTTTTCGAAGGAAATTTGAAGAAAAATGTCACAGAGGGATTCAAAGCTTAAATCTAGTCAGTTGATGTAGTAGATCGGTTGAACATTATTCCACTGTATGAGGTAAGATAGCTATCAATATGTGCCGATGTAGGAATTTGTACATCAAGTAAAAAACATTATTTTTCCTTTCTATCATCTAATGGATACATGTGACGTCAGATCTTTCTCTATGAGAGTTTAGAAGCTGCAACTTTGCAACGATATAATTACAAACCACAAATGTATGAGCGGGAATCACAAAATTACAAGTACAAATTATATATTTACTAGTGGGAGTCAGCAGTTTCCTGCTGGGAAGGACACATTTTCTAGTGAGATTCACAAATTAATCAGTACAAATCACCAATTTACTAACGGGAATCACATATTTACTAGTGGGGATCACTAATTTCACTACAACTCACCAGTTTACTAGTAAGAACCCCCCATATAATGGTCAGAATCACCAATTTACTTACTGGAATCACAAATAACGAATTTATTTGTGGAATCACATATTTTCTAGTGGGAATCATAAATTTACTACTGGGAATCACAAATCTGAGTACAAATCACCGATTTAACCCTTTGAAATGAACTAAGACAATATTCTGCCTGATTCACTGGAACATTTCCATTTTAAAGTGTTTTAGGATTCTAGATCTGCTGAGTTGGTTTTATGTGACGTAGATCATGATGAGATGAGATGTTTCTTCTGCAGCTGAAGGGACCAATAACTGCTTGTAAAAAGAAATCTGACAAATATTTTAACTGTTGGTACTAAGATTAAGTAGGAAGGGGTAAAAAAACATAGATATGAACGAGCTGAATCCTAAACAGCCAGGATCCCACTGTGTGTGTGTGTGTGTGTGTGTGTGTGTGTTCATGCATGAGTAATATCAGCCTTTACAAAGTCTGCCTTTAATCTCAGGATGATCTCGGGATTAACTGTTGTCTGTATGTTAAACCACTCACCGCTCATTATGTTGCTTATTAACCTGATGGCTCCTTCTCACTTGGAGATGCAAGAAACGTCATTTTTTAAGTAGTTGATCCTGATTTACTGACTCTGATGAGAAGCTTAACACCCGCTGAACATTTGAAGGCTGTAAACGGGGATTATTTCCCACTCGGATTAATCAACTGGAATCTCTGCCCTTTAAAATCGAACTGCTTCTTATTTTAAATTGATCAACAGGTTTTGGGGTCAGAATAAATGTTTCAATACATGCTGCTATCTTAGAAAACAAAGAAATGGACGTTTATCGGCCGTCTAATCTCCTTTCCCTGGTTAGTTTTACTTTAATTTGTGGAATCTGTTTCTGCAACTCTTTATTTATTTAAACTGTTTTTTCTTATTCTAATTTTATATTTTCCTATTTAAAGGGGCCAAATCAGTTAGAGGATACATGCATGTTTCATCATAACAACAGATTTCATTTCAGCCTGGCTGGTATTAACTTTCACCTCTCTTACTTCCACCCTGCAGCTACTTTTGAGATTTTTCTCGCCCATCCTGAGTGGAAGGAAGATCTTCACTAAGCATGATTTTTACGGCACGGCTGCGGCCGTGGAGGAGATGCAGACGGTCTGGGGTGAGGTGAGTCTATTATCTGTTGCAGAGGCAGGAAGGAGGGGGGTGCTGGAGAGGGGGGGTCCCTCCCAGACTCACTGGAGCCTTGCTGTAACAGCCTCATTGAGACTGAATGGGACGTCTTAATTACTCCAGTTGTGAAAACTGAAGGAGGGGATGCAGCAGGCTTTGATCTTCAGCTGGGGACATCTACTATAAATACGGCCTCCTCAGAAACTCCATCATAACTCTCTGACTTCTACAAGTGACCATCTTGAGATCCTCTCACCTGGACTCTGAGCAACTTTAAAGGATTTTTGTTCTTCCTGTAAAGAAAGCTTCAGCTTTCAGTAACCATGAAGGGCTGTTTCTCCATCGAGTGGATGGCCCAAAGCAGTAAGGCTGCAGGACCGGGGACTCTGTCTCCAGCGTCCGGGCCGGCAGCTTGGGGGACCCATTCAGAAAGTCTGCCAGGTTTTTACTACAAGCCCAAATCTCAGGAGCTTCTGGAAGCGGAGCAGCAACACGTGACGCCTTTCAGTCAGGAGGCTCCTCAGCTCCAAACATCTCCCAGTAACCAAGGTACGACTTGAACTCTTTATGGACCAGCTGAGGTTTGATTTGGTTTTATACATAAATATCCAAGGTTACCTATGAAATGTACAAATAAACATTTAATTGTTTATTTTCAAATGTTACATTTTTGTTATTTTTTTCATCCAACAAACTGCAATTAATACACTAAATATTAGTTTATTATATTCATTCAAATCTACGATTTACTGGCTTTGAAATTTAAAATGGGAATTTACAACAAATAAATAGGTCAATAAAACTGACATATTAATGAAGGTTTTTGCTTTTAATTTAGCAAAACATACTTTCATCATTCTAATAAACTTCCTTAAATATAACTAAAACATATATTTACCCCAAACTTGTACTCAATTAAGATTAACACTTCACCATATAACATTAAAAAGTATTTTCTTTGATTTCCTCAAGTTAAATTTCTCTGTAAAAAGGCCAAGTTACTCCTCATAACATCTGATATTTAAAATTATGTAATAAGACAGATGAACATTTAAGGTTATGACTGAATTCTGGTATTTTAACCACTAGAATATAATAATAAAACATAGAATAATAGAATTGAAAAGGAACAGTTCAAGGGAGAATACATACTTTCTAAATTTACTCCTTACTCCAAACCTCAGAGCAGGTTCAAATAAGCTTGTGTAGAAAAACAAGACAGGAACATTTGGTGTGTGTTTTTATGTGGAGCAGCTTAAAGCTTCTCCTTTAATCAGTGAAATTACTCACGATGGACAAACATTTTACTCAACTACTAAGATATCAATCAAGTAAAAATAAAAAGCTTGGTCCACTAAAACTACTCCTAAGTGTATATCTTTTTCCAGAAAGTCACTAAAGTATGAGTGACTGAGTAAATGTAGTAACCAGTAACTATTATCCACCTCTGATAAACCATATGTTTTGTTTTATAGTAAAATTATTAAACATTTGTGGAGTTTTTAATTTTCTGTGTTACTTTTGCCTCCTGGTGAGCTGTTTAAAGTTCAAAGACACTATAAAGTATCTGCACAGATGTTTACCTTTAAATCCGCCATTACTGTCATGTCATGTCTTCATGTTTCTTCCTTTTTCCAGTCAGTGAGACCGGTTTCAGCAGCTGCACAGAGGAGGAGACCTCTGGGTATGAGAGCGAAGGCGGTCAGTCTCACTCTCCCTCCACCACCCCGGACAGCGCCTCTTCCAACTCTCCCCCGTCTCCCCCCGTTGGCAGAAGGCCCCGCACCGCCTTCACCGCAGAGCAGATCAGCAGCCTGGAGAGGGCGTTCAAAAGAAACGCTTACCTGGGAACACAAGACAAGGCGGAGCTGTGCAAGAAGCTCAACCTCTCTGACAAACAGGTAACAGCTGTCTGTCAAAATCACCGGACGTTTACCTGATCACCAGCAGCAACTTAGGCAACAAACCTCCCACTATTGTTAGAGGTTAATACATTCTTAAAACTTATGATGTCTCTGTGATCATTTGAGTTTCTTTTTATTTGATAAATAATTTTCATTCAGTTTTTATTTTTCTATCGTTTAACAAGAAATATCAATTGAACTAATAATTAGAAATATATGGTTTAGTTTCTCAGGTGTATGGAGTGAATTTTGTTCCACTATTGTTGCAAGCAAAAAACCTGTTGTTAAATAAAAGTTTGAAAATTATGCAGTTCAGAAATTATACTTTAAAAACACAGTTTTACAATAATTTAATTAGTAAAACTCTTTGTAAAAACTAAATTAGAAAAATAAAATTAGAAAATATAAGATCTGTTAAAACCTTTAACCTATGTATCTTTTATAAACCAATATAAAAGAAAAATCTCATAAAAGTCATGATAAATATAAAAATATAAATATATTTGCAAAATGAAATATAAAAGAAAGATTAATAAGTAACAATTAAAAAACTAAACCAATCTGTGAAAATATGTAAAAAATACAAAAATAAAATAAAGGAAAATAAATTTGATAAAAAAACAAACTATAAACCTTTTTTTTTTCAAAACTAGACTATATGAGAACATTTTGTTAAAAAAAATGTAAAAATAAATCTAAGAAAACCTTTAAGTTACTCAAGGTCCTTTTTTTATTTAGAGGTTTGTCAAACGTTTATTCATTTTTTCATTTTTCAAATAGTTTCTTGGATACCACTTTCTGAAACCTACAGTTTATGTCCTAAACTTTCCCAAACTCAATTTTTACTCACCAGGATTTAGATGTTGCTCTCTAGATTTCATTTTGAGTTTGGTAGTTTAGTTTTTAAAACTCAAATACTACTTTAGAAAATGTACACCTAAATTCAACGGTTTTATAAAGTTACTCTCTGATGGTTGCTGGTTAGAGTCCAGTTTTTATAAACTGCTTTTTAAGCAACTTTAAAGTTTCTTAAATGTAACTTTCTTGAATTCATGATAACTTTCTGGTACCTGATTATTTCCAGAAAATCTGGCTACTCTCCGGATGGTCCAGTTTCATTTTTTATTACCGTAATGTTTATATTTTAAAGTTTCAGGGCGCTGTCCTTATCTGGGCGGCTACTTTCAGTCCGTTATTTTGTAAAACTTTAGTGTACTTTGAGGTTTCCACCTTCCAAAGCGAGGCTTGTAACCATGAGAGAATGATTTTATGATTATTTATGACTGTTGTGGTTCAGCCTAATAAGCTTTCCTCATGATATTTGTCACAGATCAGAAACTGGTTCCAGAACAGGCGGATGAAGCTGAAGAGGACGGTGCAGGACGCCTTGGCTCATGCCTGCCAGGCTAATATCGCCTCTCGCTTCATGCATTATCCTGAGCTGCAGGCCTACAGGCCCGGGCCGTATCCCAGGTATCACGCAGCAGCGGTGGCGCCAGAGGCCATGACCGCCACTTCCTACATTCATCCTCCCAGCCTTCAGTACAGCTCTCCTCTGTCCAGCACCTCCGCTCTGCCCCTGGACTCCTTCTACCAGTACGGCAGCCTGCCGGGGGTCATGCTGCCCACTGCCACCTCTCATCTCAGAGGATCCTACCCCCCATACCATCAATACTACTGATCTGTGACTGGAATGCAAACCTTAGGACCATCAGGAAGATTTCTTGTACAAAAGAATATATTTTAGATAAAACCACTGATCCTGTTAAGATTAACAGAACCAAACAACTCTAAACCGAGCCTCAACTGGGTGGTGTGCAATAATATAAACAGTGTGTTTATCTCTGTATTTGTACAGTTTGGATCTATTTAAGTTTGGATTAATGAAACTTTATTTAGAATTGTTTTCTTTTTGTGACTGTGAAACTAAATTTAAATAAAAGAACTATGAACTATTGTCAACATGTCTCAATGATTTTTCTGTATGAGCTGTATGGAGGAAGGTTTGTGCCATTATTGCTGCAAACAAACAAACAAAAAAAACAACATGTTTTATTGTTGGAAATTTGAAAAATGAATTTTTTTGAAGAACTTGTAAATCCCAAAAAGGTTTTTTGAGAATAACTGCTGTTTTCTCAGATTTGATTCTTTTTTGGGTTTTTTAATCATATTTTTCCTTTTTTAAAACTATTTAAAAACATATTTTATAGTTTTCTTAAGTAATTTTAACAAATTATGTTTTTTTCTGTTGTTTTTTAATCATGATTTCTAAAATGATTCAAAGTTCTTGTAACAGATTTTATATATTTTAAGGTAATTTTAACAAATTACATTATTTTCAGTTGTTTTTTTTTTTACAGATCAGTTTTTCTTTACTTTAAGCCTAATACAGACACTCGCTCTTCACCAATAAAGATGTTGCTAGCATCCAGACCTATAGCGATGTGTGTTCACTCCTCACTCCAGAGGGAAGCCCGACCTCAGAGGTGGAGAATGTAACCTGCTGAAATTCCTGAAACTCAATCTGAAAAATAAAACAAAGATTTTAAACAAATAAAATATGAAAAAAAAAATCAAAACAATAAATTAAAATTACTCTAAAAATCTTTTATTTTCTTAAGAAATTTATCAAAAAGTTCATTTTGGGATTGAATTTTATTTATTTTTTATTTCCATTCACAATGCACATTATTTGCTTGCAACAATAATTGGAACAAAACTCACTCCATAAAATCTGTACATCCTGGAGACAGTTACCTGAATGAATAAAGGCAGCCTGTGGACTTCTACCGTATGCATAAACTCTATTTTATATTGGAAAATGTCTATTTTTTCCTTTTTAGAACTGATGGGTTGTACAACTAAAATATTGCTATATGATATATTTTAATAGCATAAAGTTTGGGATATTAAAAACAACTAAGCTATCAAAGACGCTAGCTAGGAGTCACAAAATTAAACAACCCTGATCCTAAATTGGTGAGTATAAACATTAATGTAAATTAATCACTGATTAGTTCACTATTATTTGACATACATGTAATGAAAACAGATACTAATCTGGTCAAACCTGGACTAGGCTAACTCCAGGTGATGAAGAGCGTCATGCGGACGGAGGCAGAGATATTAGGATTTCATTATCAAAGATTTTAAATCATATGAAAAGATTTCAGAGAAAACGAAAAGCTAAAAACCAGTAGTCTACTTGTTGTCAGGGTTCTAACTATGCAACCAAAATATATAGTTATATTAATCACCTCTGATCCTATTTTGTGTTAAAACTGCAGCTTCTGTAAGACCTTTGAGCAAGTTGGTTTTTCAAACAAATGCTTTATTTGTTTATGGTTAAAAACAGGCATTTTTTTTCCTTTTTATTTATTAAAACTCCGTTTTTTTTTTTCATTGTACAATAAGTTAAACAGTTTTCATGGTTTCATTTTAATGGGAATTTTCACACAGAGTCAGAATCAAGCATAGATAATTATAGTGAATATGAGATGGTAGACGTTGCCACGGAGGGGGATAAAAACGTTAACATTTTGTTTTCATAGAAAAAACAAAATGGTTGTTTTTGCTTTTTTTTTTACACATACTTATTGAAATCAATTGGTATTGAGAAAGTCCTTTGTTCAAATCCCAGCCTGCCATCTTTTTGCATTGAATTTACATGTTCTCCCTGTGTATGTGTAAGCTCTCTCTGGGTACTCTGGTTTCTTCCATCAGTTTTATGGTTTTTTAGGTTACTTGTCTTTTCTTGGACAGGGCCGCCTGTGGAGCTGACAGCTGCCTTTTGTATTTCTGCTTCTTTCTTTCTGTCTACTTTTGTCTCCTTGAACCCGTCTTCCTCAGCAGTTCGCACTGATCCTGGGTGTGCTGGAGGTTTCTTCCTGTTAAAAAGGAGTTTTTCCTCTCCACTGTCGCTGCATGCATGCTTGGTGTGAGGGATTGCTGTGGAATCAACGAGTCAAAGCAATCAGCTGGTTTTCCTTAGATAGAAAACGTTTAACTAATCTGACTGTGTGATTTGATTGAAATGTCTCTATAAGGAGCCTCGAGATGGCATGTGTTGTGAATTGGAGCTATAGAAATAAACTGAATTGAATTGTCTATAAACTGTTTGTTCAATGTGTCTCTGTTGCCCTGTGATAGACCTGTCCAGGGTGTACCCCGCATCAAAAACCAATGTCAGCCGGAGACAGGCATCAGCCCAAGAATAAACTGCTACGGATGATATTAAAATTAATTGATGATCTAAAACATTCAGTTGTCACATAAGTAACAGAAAACATCTGAGTTTTGGGTTTCAAATACATTTTGACAGAACTCTACAGAACCAGACATTTGCTCATCTGTCTCTGAACAGGTTATGCATCAACCAAACACTTTCTCTAGTCATGTACAAATGTCTGGTCAAACTCCGGCGGATGTTTAAAAACTTTATTCATTTGAGTTGGTTGGTTTCTTCCCATAAAGCCAGCTTCTTTAGACATAGACAATTCATTTTCAAGGGAGTCAAAGTGGAGGCTTTGGGTAAATATGAGAGGATGTTTAAATTTGTAAATAAAACTGAAAAATGTAAATAAATCCTCATTTTTCTTCTGTTGCTTGTTAGCTAATCTTAAATACACGTGACATCACATCTTGATCTGTGAGAACACAAGTTCAAAAGTTACAACTCTGCAACAATACAATTACAAATAAAAAAATTACTAGTAGGAATTACAAATTTACTTGTTCAAATCATTTGTACTTGTACAGTTGAGATTTAAATTCATAATTTTGTCATTTTTGTCTTCGTAATGGGGAATTTGATTCCTACTCGTAAATTTGCGATTTGTACACATAAATTTGTGTTTCTTACCGGTAAAGTGATGGTTTTTACTTGTAAAATTGTGATTTTTTACTGGTAGATCTGTGATCACTAGTACATTTGTGATTTGTAATAGTAAGTTTGTAAATCCTACTAGTAAAAATTTTATTTGTACTCATAAGATTGTGATTCCTATTAGTAATTTTTTTATTTTTACTGGTAGATTTGTGATTATCACTAAATTTGTATTCTTCTAGTAAAAATATGATTTGTACTCATGAATTACTGATTACTTCTAGTAAATCCATTTTGACTTGTGAAATTGTGATTTAATTAATATTACTCATATCCTTACTGCTGAAGATGTGTATCTTTGAGTAGATGATAAAGTAGAAATATTATTTTTTTCTTACCCCATACTTGTATTTTCAGCAATTTCCAACTGACAGCAGATGTTAGCTTTTAGGTTTTTGGACTCGACTTCTAAGTTTCTACACCACTAAATTTACAGGACACCGGTTTAAAGGTTGTATAACTGGATTTAAATAAACTTAATTCAAAATTACGAATATGAAAGCTCTTTTAACCCGAGTTATTTGATATAATTAAATAATGGCCAGGCTTGAATGTTCACATAAAAATTGATACCCGTAAAATAATTTTGCTGTCGTTTCATATGCAGCCAATGCTATCACATCTGATTAGGAGGAATGTGAGGCAAACATGTAAGGTATGAATAATACATCATCGCCATCTACTGGTCAAAGCCGGTAACGCAACAACAATGTATATAGGTTAGTTTAGAAAACCATCTGTTTAAACGTTGACCAGCTGATACCTCTTTTGTTTTGTTTTTTTCATTAGTATTTGGTCGATTGAAATTTTAAAACAAAATAAAGTCAAAAGATAAATGGGCAGCCATTAACGAGGAGGAAGCTGGGAGTGTCAAAAATATCATACAATTCAAAATATTTTTATAAGGACAGTTTTAGCAGTTTTATTTCATACAAACATTGAAATTTTCCGACATTGTCAAAGAAAAAAACATGTTTGAGAAAGTATGAACTCCCTGACAAAACTTCGGTGTGAACCAATGGTTTCCCAGTGATTTTAAAGATGGACAGACCAGGTCAATTAATTGACCAATGAAAACGCCGTAACTATGTAAAGTTGTCAAAGTGGCAGTTGTTTTGTCCAATCGTAGAGCTTCAGTGCCGAACGTGAGCTGCTCGACGAATGCACGCAGGGAGCTGCTGCGCAGAAGAGGGGGGCAGAAGGCGAATGGTGGAGCTGAAGATGGCGGATGGCGACAGTGGGAGTGAGCGTGGTGGAAGTAGCGGAGGAGGAGGAGGCTTCCAGCACTTCCAGAGGGACCAGGAGACCCAGGAGCTGGCGTCAAAGCGCCTCGACATCCAGAACAAGCGCTTCTACTTAGATGTCAAGCAGAACAGTAAAGGCAGGTTCATCAAAATCGCAGAGGTTGGGGCCGGGGGCTCCAAAAGTCGCTTGACCCTCTCACTGTCAGTTGCGGCGGAGTTCCGTGACTACCTCGGGGATTTCATCGAGCACTACGCCCAGCTGGGCCCGAGCACTCCGGAACAAATAGCACAGGCCACCGCGGGTGAAGACGGCGGGCCGAGGCGAGCTCTGAAGAGCGAGTTTCTTGTCCGGGAAAACCGCAAGTACTACCTGGACCTGAAGGAGAACCAGCGGGGTAGGTTCCTGCGGATCCGGCAGACCGTAAACCGCGGACCGGGCTTCGGAGTTGGGGGGCCCGTGGGGGGCATGCTGGCCGGTCAGACCATTGCCCTTCCTGCGCAGGGGCTAATAGAGTTCAGAGACGCCCTCGCTAAGCTCATTGATGATTACGGTGGAGACGACGAGGAGCTGACGGGGGGCATGGCCGCGGGGGGCTACAGCGAGCTCCCCGAGGGAACCTCCATCATGGTGGACTCCAAGCGCTTCTTCTTCGACGTCGGATCCAACAAATACGGAGTGTTCCTGCGGGTGAGCGAGGTGAAGCCCAGCTACAGGAACTCTATCACCATCCCGTTCAAAGCCTGGAGCAAATTCGGAGGAGCCTTCTGCAGGTACGCCGAGGAGATGAAGGAGATCCAGGAGCGGCAGAGGGACAAGATGTACGAGAGGAGAGAGGAGTCCGAGGGGGACGACGTGGATGACGACTGAGCGCGTGGATCACAGCAGCTGTTAGTCCAGCTACACCACAGATGTGCAGCATAGGGTTATTTTTCATAAAAGAAGAAAAAAAAGCAGAAATGACAGATAAAAGTGCATGACGAATCGTGCTGTAATAGCATACTAAAAGTATTGTGGCGTAAAAAGTACATGTGCAGGGACTTATTGGTGTATTATCTCAAAAGTTTGTAGGTTTAAGGGTTGGAGTGGTTGTGTGATTCTCTGAAAGTGAAAGAAAAAGATGTGGGAAAATGAGATATTGCTCATTGGTTTAAAAAAAAAAGTGTGAGTTATGCTTTCATGTTTAAAGGAGGAAAAAAAGGAAAGGGAGGTGCTACTAAAACCATCAGATTGGGTTTGTTTGTTTTAACTAGAACTGAAACCAATGATTTCTATCCAGTTTGGAACGTAGATCACATCAGAAGAGCGAGAACCTACTGAAGATGACTTCCTGGCTTGTTTTAAGGAAAGGCGAGCATCCATCCTGTTCAGTCCAGGTCTCTGCTCTGTGGGCAGGTGGTGGGAAATCTGGCAAGTGGGTTTGGAAGAACTGGAGAGGGAGGGTTTCTGCCAGATGCAGTTTTAAGATCCATTTCAGCAAAAGAGCTGTCAAACGAGCACTCTCTGCAACATCTGTAGGCTGCTAATCGAAAAAGATTACCCAGAAATGTCAAGGGGGGGGGGGGACTGCCAAGGGGATTATCTGCAAGCCCGCGAAACAAGGGCCTCATGGAATAAATGAAAGCTTTGACTCTAGCAGACAGTTAAAGAGCGGTTCAGCTGGGTTTTATGTCATACATACAATGTTTGTGTTTTTGTTCTGTTTTAGCAAAGTAAAACTCCTGATGTCTTGAGCAGGTTGAGCACCAGAGCATCCCTGGTGTCAGATAACAGCTGTTTTAAAGATGCGGGGAGCGGGCCTCAGAGCGGACTACAAACTTTCCCAGCGGTCGTTAGCTCCGACACAACTAGGGGTCCAAAGATTCCAGCGCCGCGGCGGACCGGAGCCACAGATGTCCGGCGCCGCTCCGGCTCTATCCGACATCTTCAGACACGTCCAACACCCTGGACAGATGTGCATTTTTTTTTTTTATTTTACAAAAAGAGGTTTATTAAAAATGAAATTCTGCTTATATGACATATATTGTAAAGCAAACCAGCAAAAGATATTTTCAAATACTTATAAAGATGTATTATCTAAAGGAATTTCATGACTAAGAAAAATAAAAACAAGTTAATTTTCATAAAAACAGAGAAGTGATTTAAATTTCCAGATTTTCTTTTTCTTCATTTTGTTCTTCCCAGAGTGAAATTATAAGATTTCCTTGATTAAACAAGTTAAAATTTACCATTAAGTGTTGTGAGTTTGTATGTTTTCCACAGCATGGTAACCCAAGGTTTGGCAGAAAAACGGGGAAAAAAAAAGAAAAAATACACTTATTGTGTATATTTGTCTAAATTTATATTGTTTAAAAAAGAAAAATAAGTTGCCAAATAATTTTTTTAAATTTCCAAAATATTCTGCTCTCCAGACTGAATATTCTGGTCATTTGTTCTTAATATAGAAATAAAATGTTTTGGATTATTCAATTTTAATGTCAAACCAAAATGATTTAAGAGGTTTTTAACTTGAATTTCCAAAGTTTACAAAATATCCTTTATTTCGGGACTAAAGTGTACAGCAGTTTAGATTACATTTTTTCAACATTTTTATTCATTTTTTTATTTACAGATTTGAATAAAAATGCAAAATCTTTCATATTGAGTTTTATGAATTGACTTCTTTTAAATTGCGTTTTAGAGATTTAGGATTTCTTTTACAAAATAATGCATAATAATATAAGTTAAAAGTTCATTAAAAACCTTTACAACCCCCAAGTTTTTTTTTTTTAAAAGTGTTGAAAACTATGAATGACTCAGAAGTAAAAAGAAATTAAGTTTATGAATATATATTTGTTAGGTTTTTATTGTCTTAATTATCTTTTCAACTGCTACACTGTGGAGGACTGGGATTATATATAAAGTACAATGGTTCCATTTTTAAGCCTTTGCGTAGAACCAGAAACAACCTTCCTGAGGATGTGGCCTTTGCCCAGTAAAGTCATTTCCTTCTGATTCCGTAGAACTAAGTTGGCAGCTTTGAATTTTCTTCTTTTTCTTACTCGAGTAGTGACTGAACTTTACTTTCTTCCTCTTTTGATCAAAGCAAATGTTCCTGATCTGGAGCTGCTTTTATTAAACTTTGTTTCCCCCTAGTGGCTTGGGGTGGAACATTTTAGAAACTTGACCATTTTGTTAGAAATCTTTTAGGATTGTGAAAGAACAACTTCTGATAGGCCTCTTGTTTCATTTTCACTGGAGGTCAAATGTAAGTTTTTGAAAGGAGTATTTGTTGACTTAATTACAGTAGCTGACTTTTGCGTTCTTGAACTAGATTCCAAACTCGGTGATACAAACTTCTATACAGAGTTCAAAGCACTTATTAACACATGATGGTTACATGCTTCATAAGTAAAGTTTGGTTGAATGGCAATAGGAAAGTTTATCAAGGTGCTTTTCATCAGCTTTTGATGATAAAAGATGTTTTTCTCTTTCTTTTACGCCATTGGTGTCCAAAGTTTACAATGTGGGCCTAAACTCACCTGTTAACCTTTTCTAAATTTAACGGGATGTTTGTTTCTACTTGAAACAGAATTATGTTAAATGAAGATCCCTTGTAAAGGGATGGGAAATTATTTTATCCAAAAATCTTTTCTTCCACCCGAGGAGATTTCGTATGTAAAAAAACTTAAAAACAAACAAAGAAAGTTTTCTTCTGCATCAACCAGCTGTGTTTGCAGCAAACACAAAGGGGGGGACACTTTGCATACCCCTGCTTTACATATACTCAGAGTTTTCTTTTGCCAGTTTTTTTCCATAAAACATCTCTGCACTCAAGCAGACTTGCCTCTTTAGAGGATTCTTAAGTTGACTCCACTTCCACCCGTTTTGTTGCCTTGTGAAATAGGTAAATGAAAGTTGTTTTCAGCATTAAATCACAAATTCACATCTAAACACCGGAAATATGGACTTTTGATCTAGGATGATATTAAGAGGAGGACTCAGATTATAAATTAAATTCTCAGCTGTTAGAGATTTATGAAGCAGCAGACAGGAAACATGGTAATCAAGCTCACTGAATATGAATTTGGCCTGAACTGATTTTATATCTGAAACAAATATCTAACGTGTTTTATTTGTTCCCCTGAATGAAAGTCAGGATACAAATCATACAGATTATTAACATGAAGGTATATAGTATATATTCAGCTCCTCTACCAGAGGTCTGGGGGTTTGGAGAATCTTAGTTGACCCTAGAACTGTGCATTCCTGATGTTTCTCCAGGGATCAGTTGGAGCCTCTTCTCCAGTATGGGGTTTTTAGCTGCCTTCACCTTCCAGGCTCTTTCTAGTTCTTCCCTGAGCGCTCAGTATTTTTCCAGTTTTTTATGTTTTCTTTCTTGATGTTTCCATCATTTGGGATCGATCACTACGTTGGTCATCAGCTGCTTATCTATGACCACAATGTCCGGCTGGTTGCCAGCAACCATTTTGTCTCTTGGATCTCTAAGTCCCACTGGATGGATCTTATCGCCGTCCTTCTCCACCCTGGGAGGTGGAGGGTCTCCAGTTTGTATTCTGTACACTATACTATCGGTTATGATGTTCCATGTATTCCTTCACTGCTAGTATCTTAGTGTGTGAGACGCTGGATTGTCTTTCTGCACCTGGGATCTTGCCTGGTATTGTAAATCTGGGTCGCTATTGCTCTGGTACTCAAGGCCTGCTTCTGTGCTGCCTTGATCAGTGCTTCTGTTCTGTCTCTCCAGCCACTGGTAGGATGTGGTGGTATCAGCCGATTCATCTTTTTCCTCCAATGATGGTTCCTCCAGTTTATTCATTTCCAGCTTCTACTGTCTGAGACATTCACTGAGCGTTTCATCCCTCGGGACCATCTTTCCGATTTATTCTTTGAGCTTGGAGGTTTCATCTTCAGTGGTGGCTGTGATGCTCACCAGGCATCTGCCTCCTTTGCCTCCTTCTCTGCGCTCAGTGAATAGTCTGTGGACACTGGATTTGGGTTGGAATCCACCATGCATGGTGAGTAGCTTCCATGTTTTAACATAAGTGGCCTGAATTTAGGCCAGCTTGTTACCCCAGCAGGGTATCTGATTACTGTCAAGGCTCAATAATAATTACTGCTGATTGCCTGGACCTTGTTCTTACCATTGAGCTGACTTCCCAGAACTTGCCGTACTTGTTGCAGGTATTTGGCTATTGCTGTAAAAGGCATGCAATTCTCTCAGAGAAGTCGTGAGTTGTTTTTTTTGTAATTTGCACTTGTACATTTGTAATTCATACTAATAAACGTGTGATTTGTACCTGTATAAGATGTGATTTCTACTACAAAATTTGTGAATTATACTGACAAATGTTTATTTGTAATTGTATTGTTGCAAAGTTGTAACTTGTATTCTCACTGATGAAGATCTAATGATTCATATCTTTCATAGCTATTAGGGGGTAATAAATAAAGGGGGTATAAGGGGTAATTTGACTCCCTCCTCCACCTCCATTTCTCCTGGTGATCCGGTTTGCCGGTTCTTCTTTGGGTGAGTTTTGGCAGCTGCTCAGATCCCAGTGTGTATGCTGCAAGGGTGTGCTGACGAGGCATGCTGGCGGTGTAAACGAGGGAGGCCTCTGCAGACTTAACATTCCTGGTTCTGGAGTCAGCTGTGCCATAGGAATCCACTTTGCCTGAAGGGAACAAAGTCGTACAAGACTCTGATTGTGCTGAGGTCTGCTCACATGTGGCGCACACAAGATCCTCTTGCTGAAACACTTTAAGCTATGTGCAGACAGGTAGAAAAAATAGCCATAGGAAAAACTGTGTTATGACTTTACATGCAAAGTCAGCTGATCCATTCGCTTGGTTTGCCATTACTCAGCACCTTCACTAAATTTAATAAAGAACTTTAAACTGAGAACATATACTGACTGGAAGGCATGGTTCTTTTCATATAAAGGAATATGTTAAATAGATATTATGTAAGTTGTTACAAAAAAATATCTTCAAAATATCATCATCAATATCATTTGATGAGCGCACAGAAACCTTAGTAGTTCATGGCCAATACATCTATAAGCCTGTAGCCTATTTTCCTTACCTTGGGTCAGAACTTCACGTACTCTTGTGACGTCAAACATGTTCATGTTAAATGGGTCCGACCAAGCAAACCATTGCAGCGTTATATTCAAGACAGATTTTGCGGGTAGTCAGAAGCATCCAGTTCAACTTAGACACCGAAAGCAACTCCACATTAAGTGAAAAAGGTAATAAAAAACAAAACCATCGTTAAGTATGAGCACCATGAGAGAGAGCTGAAAAGTGCAGCAGTTCTGTGTTTTGGCCACAGGTGGCAGCATCATTAGAGAACTTCGTAAGGCCTCTTAAAGCGTTTCTACAAAAATTCTAATATTATCAACACAGATGTATTCAGGGAACAATAATATTATACAAACATTCATTCATTTCAGTAACTCCATTCCGATTAATTACACACAGATGAATGTTTTGAAACACATTTCACTTTATTTGACCTGTTTGAAAATGTGTTTGTTTCCTACATCCTACTCTGGAAATATTTGTTAGTTATATATTTTAGCCTTTTTTTTTTGCTCTGTTTGCTAGTAAATAAAGCCCTTTTTGCTTATTTAAAATCATGAAGGAGCTACAATGCTACCCATGTGTGCAGGGACTAAACAGGGATGTAGCCCACTGTGGCTAAGCAAGTTAGCACTCCCCAGCAAAGTGTAGAAATGATGAAGAAACATCCCAGATCCAGTGCCAAATAAATGCAACAAAATCGGATTCCTAAAATCAGGATCAGACTGGAACAGAACTGGGAAAAGTCTGATAATTGGTTTTTACTGAAGAGGAAGCTAAATCTGCCTTGGTGTTTAGACGGAGCAAGTTGATGGTTGTGTGAGTAAACTTCCCTTATAATACTGATACTAGTGATAGGAATGATAATCTTAGCCTCTACAGTCTAAAAACGAATCATATCATAATTAGATCGATCGATTAGTTCTTACCTTGATGCTGTGTCCTTGTTTGCGTTTGTTAGGAACATGAGTTCTCCATTGTCTCTGATGTTCTTATAGGAGAATCTGAGGAGGATTGACCAAAAATTAGAGATGCTGTAGATCAGTTATTTTTTAAATGTTGGTTGGTCTTATGCCACACAGAGCTGTTAGAGAGAAAAGGGATCCACCTTATGTCAAAAAAGATTTATGACACCCCCCCCCCCCCAATTTTTCTACATTATTAGATTTAAATGCAAACCTTTTTCATTTACTTAATATCTTTTTAAGGACAGATCACAGTGGTCGAAGTTAACCCATTAAATCCGACAATAGGTACAAAGCTTTTACAAGATCTACTTTTTCTACTTTTCTACTTTTTCATCATTTTCAAGATTCTGATCTCGACGATATTCATCTGTCAGACCTTGATTTGGCTAAGGCTTTTAATTAGAAAGAAAATGGAAACATGTTGGGGAAAAAAAAATAAATAAAAAATTATTTTCCAAACTGTCTTTTTTCAGATACCATCACAGCGGTGGAAAACAGCTCCTTTATCAGCAGAGAGAGACAACCTCATCCTCAAGCAAACATTTTCCCCCGTAATAATAATAATAATCCGGCTGTTTATTATGGGGAATTTTCTCTGACGGATGAGCAAGGCGCTGCGAGCAGTCGCTTACCTCAGCCCCCATGAACCCCGCTCTATGCCACGATTCCAGAGGTCCAGCGAGCTCCACATCAGCCCCTAATAATGCAGGGAGGGAGCGTGCGTCCTTGCTCCTGGACGGGGGCTCTCGATAGTCCGACTTCTAACCACCCTTCAGCCCTCACATCGCGAACCAACCCTGGGGGGGCGGATCTCCTGCTAACCCTACAATGATCTTACATCTAGGCTCCGGAACCCGACCCGACCCGCCATCCATCCATCCATCCGTCCATCCGTCCATCCGTCCATCCGTCCATCCATCCATCCATCCATCCATCCATCCATC
>JAUZNJ010087606.1:0-22944 GCA_034780135.1 Jordanella pulchra
GACATAATCAGTGATGCCTAAATGCATACTAAGATGTTTTGGGGGTCCATTGGATATTTTGGGACTTGAATAAATTAAGCTGAGCACAATTAGCACAAAAATGTTGTAACTGATTGATGGAATTTCTTTTGGAGCAGAAACTAACACATAAAAAAAACCCAAATCCCTCCAATTTTAGAACTGACCGCAATTTATTTCTAATGGATGTTAAAGATAATATTTCTTATCTGGTCTGTTCTTCATATTTAAAAGAAACAAAATAAAGATGGATTAATAAATCCTTAAGATTAATAAAATCATAATTAACATTATTTAAGAGCTTGAATTCATTCAAAGATAGTAGAATGTAACAATTGCTGCTATTTTTTTTGTTGGGGTCTTTTAATTCCCACTGAGTAAAGGAGCTCACCTCTCTAGCAAGTTTGATTTTTCTTTCATTAGCTTAAAATTTGATTTTAGCAATAATGCTGCCATCAAACTTGATGTGGTCTTGAGTCTGCAACTTGAACTTGAGGTTAGGGATCCGAATCTTATAAACTGTCTGTGTTATAAACAGGAGACACCAGCAAGCTGTAGATTAGTTGAGTAAATTATTAATTCTGTCCCCTCTGAGTTACTGTAGTTTAAACAAAGGAGTTATTGTTATAGTAAAATTATCCACAGCATACAGTATAGGGATTCTTTATATATAGTAGTGAGAGAAGATGTGCACATTTTGCTGTAAAGGGTGCGTTTGATTTATAACCCAGGGTTATTTCTGTAATCTTAACACGTGTTTCCAAAACTGATATTAATGAATTTTGGTTGTTTCAGAACAAAATAACTCAGACGTTTTATTGTCTTCCTGTTGCTAATGTCTCTCTTTACACAAAAAGCACTTCCTCTTTGTTTTCCAGAAATGTAACATTAACTGATTTTAACTATTTCTACATATTTTCAGGTAACATTGTTATAGCTGAACCATGGCTACAAATCATATTTACAAACTAACATGCAAATTAAAACAAAAATAAATCAGTCTTTTAGTTTTTCAGCTTTTAGTTCACACTCAACTCCTCTGCAGTAAGCTTGGAGATTTTAAATGAGCTGACAGAAACTTTAATGCATTGGCTCATGTTTTATTCACTTTATTCAAAATCAACATACTTTAAAGTGAGAATTTGCAGCTTTTTTAAATTAGGGCCAAATGGTAACATAACATTTTTGGATCTATTGTAATATTCTATCCAGATTTTGAAAACAATCAGCCGGTTGAGTCCTGATCTGGAAAGCAAACAGATATTAATCATTACAGAGCCTCTCGGGAATATTTTAAGGGCTTATTCATGTGTGTGTGCATGTGACTGAGTGGGTATGTGTGATTGTAAAATACAGAGGAGCTGCTTACTCAACAAACTCACATGTACACTGGTTTCCCTTCAGCCCTCCTTTTACAGGCCCGCTGGATTGTTTTTGTGTTTCTTTGAAACGTTTGTTTTGCATTTAGTGGTGAATTGCACCGATTTAGAGCCGAGGACGAAAGAGTGGTTGCTTCTGTTGAGTCTGATTCTTCTGACTGTAAACAAAGGCTGAAGAGAGGAATTGCATTGTTTCCCGTCCACCATCTGCCAGGACAAAATATTAACCAGACTGACTCTTCTTCCTCTCTGGTACTAGAGACTGCTGCTACATACACCCAGACACCTGATACTGTGGGTTTTTGAACAATAATTTGTATTGATTTACCCCCAGATGATTCTTTAAACTTGATTTGCAAACATCACAGGTCTTTTAAAATACCAGAAATTGGCTTTTATTTAAAACACCTATCATTTTTGGAGCAACACAAGTCATTTCAAGAAGAGAGAACACTTGAGGGCATACACCGAGGAGAAAAACAAAAAGAAAGGCCAAGAAAAGTTGGACACAGTGATTTGGCGACCCCTCCTGGTTTGTTGGTGGAGCTGCTGCTCTTTCCTCATGATATTTTCCCCTCTGTGCATGAGGGGGAGGATGATAGTGAGCACAGCTGACAGGCTCTCCGAGGAGCCAGAAAGCATCTCAAAGGTTCCCTCTACTCTAGCTGTCAGCCCGCACCGTATTCTCTGCTGATTGCTGATGCATTCAGGGGTAAAACTGAGGAAGGATTTTTTATTTTTGCCAGTTTGCCTCTGGTTCTTCTTGCCTTTCCCCTTTCTCCGGTTAGAGTGGATACTTCTCCTTCACCCTCCTGTATTTTAATCCCCCCACCCCTCTCCCGGCTAGCTTTGTTTGACGCCTTCGCAAACACCCACTCCATCTCACACGTTTCCCTCCCTCTCTCTCACATCTTTGAGGTTTTTCTCTGTCTTACTCTCTTCTTGTCCAATCCCTCTGTGTTTCACTCCCTCAGAGTCCCTCTGCTCATTTACATGTTCTCAGGGTTTGTTTTCCTCTTTTCCTCACTGTGGCTCCTCTTTCCAAAGTCATTCATCTCTTCTGTCTTTCTTGTTTGAAAGTCTCTTCTCTTGAATGTCAGAGTCGTATACATACCATCCATCTTTCTGCTCTCTCACCCTTTCTTTCTGCTATTCTGCACTCAGTTCAACTACTGATGCACTTTAATTCCTTGTCCACTTCAGTTCAAAGTGTCCCATCCCTTAAATTGAACAGTGGTACTTTGCACATATCTCTGCCATGCATTTCTGCTCAGTAGTTGTGTTTCATATCCTGCTGCCACCTTATAGATGATCTTTGATGACTTTCACTTTGGCTTCTCGTTATTTTGTAACCTTCTGATTGTAATTATGTTGTTGGGGTTTAGGAGGCTACAGCTGTTTGTTCCTGTTTCTAACTTTTTTCTTTAAACTATTAAAGCATTTTGTGTGAGAAGACCCCGGCCTCCTACAGAGCACAATGTGCTGCAGATGTACAGAAATGTCTTAAACTGCAAATTGTCCTAGAAGTAAACAAACCCCATTCTGAAGCGATGAAGTGTTAAATGGCTGTAGGAGACCATATGAGTGCATGTTTTTAATTTACACGATTTCACATCATTCATAAGAAAATAGTAACTCTACAGTAGACTACAAAAGAAAAAAACAGACCAACTTTCATGACTTTATAAACTCTGATCTATTTTTTGGTTTGATTTTAAGAAAAACTGAAAACTGAAATCTTATATTTTTTTAATACTCCCTGTGTTCCCATTTTTTTACTGTTCAGAATTAAAGACTTGGTTTAAAGGCTGGAGAATTAACTGCATTTGCAAGATGATTACTTTTTACAAAAACCCAGTGACACCTTATTTTGTAGTATTTATCAGGAGTAAAACACTGATTTTCTCACTCCAGCCTTTAGGTGGCAGTAATATGCATAAAGTGGGTTTTCTGTCGCATAAAAAGCAAGAGAGTTACCGCTAACATGACAGATCAATGCATGCAAGTAGAATAATAACTTTTCCGCACTAAGATAACAGTAAAGCCACCTGGAGAGCTAGCAAGGTGGATAATGTGTAACACTTAGGGTTATTTCTACACATTAGTAACCTGAAACTGCTTTGATCCAATCTGTGAAAGGTCCTTTGGAGCTGATTGGGTCCCTACCAAAGTTTAGCTAATCAAACTAACAAATGAAATAGCAGCAGACTCCATGAAAAACCACTACAACTTTCACTCTTAGACTCTTGCTGTTCTACTTTCAAAGATGAAATCATGGATTCTGAGAAATCAGATGTCAAAGCAGCAGCTACCTCCTACTCTGCCATGTTTATTTTTGTTCATAACCTCTTGCTTTCATCACAGCTGTATGTGGTACCTTAAAACTTAATACTGCAACATGATTGGCTGATCCGTCTTGGATCGGCCAGTCGTAATTCATGCTGAAGCTGGGGCGGTACAAAATGGATTCCTGTGTGTTTAAGAACACAAAAACTACAGCTAGAATTCAGCTCGAGGGCAAGGTTAACGGTGTTAAAATAAAATCACAATATTGGTTGAAAAAAAAAATCACAATTTTGAGTTTTCAGCCAGACTTGCTTCTGCCATAAAACCAAAGGTAAAAAAAAAAAAAAATCTTTTAAGGACAACATGGTGGTAGTGAGCTTTGGTTGCTTGCCCTACATTAAGGATGAGTTTTAGACTAAGAAACTGAAGAATAACAATGTTGAAGTAAGAAACTGCAGCAGGATCAGCAGGTGCCTCTTATCTACACCCTCATCTTGGAACTTTAATCCACAGAGTTAGAGACTGCAGGGTTCCTCTAAAGACATCTGCTGCTATAAATAACTTTGTTGTATAAATTGTTAATCACACCTCTGATGGTGATGACATGCAACCTTGTATGCCAGAAAGCAGACCTGAATAGCAGCGTACACTATTTGCCTGTCAGTTGTTTTTGTTTTTCTTCCACTTTTCTTAAGGCCTTTTGTGGCCTTTTTAAGCCCCCCCCCCATAAAAAAGGAAAGAAGAAATGTCGGACATTTCTAGAAACTGCTGATTTACTCAGATTGTCATGCACTTTATGCTGCTCCGCTCTCCTAACCTCTAACAATGGGCTAAATATGCTATTTGAGTATTTTTGTCAAGCTTTATAAACTATTTATTCAGTTTGCAGTGGCGATGTTGTCTTTCTTTGGGATGATAGTAACTCAATCATTGTCTGACATCATTCCTGCAGGTCTTTATTTACTGGCTAATTTAAATTGCCGTTTATGTGTAAATGTGAAGGATTTCCTTTTTTGTGCGAATGATTTATTGATGTGGTTAGCCCACATCTACCACTCCGTGAGGTCAGAGTTTGAGGCAGGTCAACTTTATTTTTAGACACCTTTTTAATGATTACAGCTAAGTGCTTTATGCAAAGCAAATAACGAAAACATGATTGGCAGCAAATTTCTCAGCAGCTGGATTTTCTTATCTTTCTCATCCTGCCGCAGAATGTCTGCATAAAAATGTACAGCATATTCATTTTCTAACTTTTTTTTAATATTTTAGCATGTGTCCTGTAGAATTAAGCTTGAAACCAAACACGTTTGTTTGAAGAAACTAATGAATAAATAAAAAAGGCGCAATGACCTAGTTTCTTTGATGTGTAAAAACAAAATGAATCACATTTTGGTTTAATTTAAAGAAACAGCATGTTAACATGACTTTATTATCGCCATTTAAATTCTTATGTTCCATATGATCCCTGTTGTTTCAGGACCATGGACAGTGAACAAGGATGAGGAATTAAGTTGTCAGATTTTCAGCAAAGGCTGCCATCATTTTTAAATCTCCTGCAGCCTTTTAAAGGAAAAACAAACATTTTAGGTCAAAAATTTCCAGCAGAACCGCAATTATAGTATGTGTAGAATAAATTATTGCTATTTTTAAAAAAATTATTATCTTCATCTGATGACTGAACATAACATAATGTTGAATAGGAGACCTTTTGTTTTTGTCCTCTTTTAGAAGAGACAGTTTTATTTAATCTAAAGTAAAAACAGCTAATCTCTGTCTTAGTGCAGATGTGATTAGATCATGTGGGTTTGAGATTTTGAGTTGAACATAGATGTGTTCCCTGCTAGTATAGATGAAATCATACTGAAAGGCTATGTGGTGTGCGGTAATGTGTCATCGCTGCGTTCAGCCCACCTAGAGATCAAACCTGTTGAGTGCTCTTGTTTCTCTTTCTGTTTTTAATGTGGCCGCTACAGTCTTTTATCTGGGACTGGAAAGTGTTCTTACTTAACTAAAACTGTTCTGTTTAAGGAAAGATGAAGCTGTAAAATGAAATGACATTTTCCTTCATTGCTTTGACAGGCTTTTGTTTGGTGTTTAATAGAAACATCAGTTACTCATTGCACATCGTAGTTAGAGGGCAATTTAAGAGGAAAAAGCTAATTAGATCTCAGTGGAGGAGATAATCAGACCTCTGCCTCATAATTAAAGCCTCTGTTAAACATATTCAGAGACTAATTACACCCATTTCCATTTGTCCATTTAATAGATTTAACTTATCTCACCTTGTCAGAATGGAGCAGATTTAGAGATTTTATTTAATCAAATACATCTCAGATTTACCAAAAAGAGAACGAATCATTTCCCTGACCTCTACTTGTCAAATACAATCAGTTTCAAAAGGCTGCTTCATAAAATGTCCCTTCCTTGTTTCCTTCAGACAAAGACAAACCCCAGGACTCTGAGGAGGACACGCTGGGCATCAACAGTGGGGGGCAGGGCGGGGCGGGAGGAACCCCAAGCACCGGCCCACTGAGACCCAACTCCCAGTCGGCTTTCCTTGGTCCTCTGCTGTGGGAAAAGACTCTTCCATGTGACGGAGGCCTCTTCCAGCTGCAGTACATGGATCTGGAGGAGTTCCTGACCGAGAATGGGATGGGTATGCACAGCAACGGGCCCAGCTCAACCAGCGCCCAAATACCCTCCCAGGTAGGAGTACGACACAGAAAAACTGGAAAGGATAAGAGCTGAAATAACTCATCTTTCTGATATTTAGTTAAATGAAAGTTTAAAATCTAAATGTGTAAACTTTGCTGCTATTGTAATTATGTGTGATAATCAGAGGAGGATAACATGGAGCTTTCTGGTTAAAAAAAGGACTAATGTGTGCAAAAGCACTCTGTTGTTAAGTATGGTGGTTAATCTGTGGTACTGTGGGCCTGTTTCGCTTCCACAGGCCCCGATAGCCTCTCTGAGGTTCCTTGTATGGTGAACTCTTCTTATTACCAGGAAATTTCTGATAAACCATCTGCAATGAAAAAAAAGTGTTTTGAAAAAACATTCCTGGTATTTAAACCAGCTAACGACATCACTGTGCACTAAGACCAGTGGGTTCTAGCTTTATGAGCAAAATGATGAGACAAAGAAACCCAATACTTGATCAAAAGCAAAAAAAGAGCAAAAGCTAAATTATTCTGTAATGTTTAAGAACTGATGCCGCTAACTGAACCGATATTGAAGACTTAATTTTTTTTTTGTAAAATAATGGGTTTCTTGAAATCAAATAAAATCCTAAATAACTCTTAGGTTAAACGGTTCCAAACGCATATGTTATTAATCCATTCAAATGTTCTGATTGGATGATCGGATCTGTGTAGAACAAATGTAACTGAATTGAGCAAATCTTTTTTTTTACCTAGATTTTTACATTTTAAAGTCTGCTGTTCTGTTTTATCTGGGTCCAGTCAAACACTTAGTATCCCTCTCCCTTTACTTCATCAAACTAGCTTCTAGTGTTTTTTCTGCTGCTCACTGTTTGGTTTGATGTGTTGGATCACAAACAGTGCATTAAATTTCTGCTGCATAACTGTGACTCTTCTGTTGAATCTAAAGTGATGTAGGTTCAAATCCCAAGAAGCTTGAATAATGATGTTTCAAAGGCTGATGTTTCTATATCACAGCTACAGCTTCAGCTTCCTCATCACATACAGGGAAGAGCAGCTGTTCACCGCCAACATCCTTTGCAGTGTCAGATTTTCTCACTTATCTGTCAAATCTGCAAAGTGTTTCCCTGAAGTCACAATGTGTTAGCAGGATCACATCCAAGCATATTCAGTTTGAGCCTGACTGAGGTCATTCCTGGTTTCCTGCTTCTTTTGTACATCAATGATCAACTTTATGTTTTTTTTTCCATGTACTTGTTTTGTAACAAAAGAAATTAATGGGGGTTGGGGTTGGCTGTAACACCGTCCTACAGTTTAGAGAGAAAATGAGTGAAAAAATCCAAGACCTTTTCTTAGAACTATGGATTCATTTAATTTTAACATCTTCTAAGCCAAATATTTAGGAAATAAATGGGGATTTTTATGGATTTATGTTATATTTTAGGTCTCAACCCAGATTTCTGGCTTATTAATATTTAGCTGCCAGGTTTAAAGGACATAATTACATCAGGAGTCATTTTGTGACTGTGTTGAACATGTAACCAGAAATAAATCTTTATTTATGAATTTCTGAACCATCAAAGTTTATACTTTGGTCTTTATGGACCTTGTGGGTGTCTATTCAGTTCTATTCCTTTAAATTCAATTCAGGTTATTTATATAAGGCAAATTCACATCATATGTTATTTCGAGGCATCTTACATAGACAATACAATAAGATTGGTTTAAAGTTTCTGTCAAGAAAAAACAGCCTATTACATCGAGTAGTTGACTTGGAAAACATGCTAGTCCTTAATTAGCTTGCAGCAAAGATATTCACTTGCATTTTGTCGTTGACTCTTCAATAATCCCCTCATAACGAGCATGCAAGAGAGGAAAAACTCTGTTGTAACAGGAAGAAACCTTCTGGGCCGACTGGGGTTCAAGGAGACAGAAGCAGAAAGAAGCAGATATACAAAAGATAAGTGTTAACTAGCTCCACAGGTGGCCCTTGCAGGAAAGACATAGCCAGGCATACGAGCGCTGAGCCTTCTCTTGTCAGATGAAAGAGAGCACATACAGTTAGTCACAGTAAAAGAAACCGGTCTACATTGAAAAACAGGGCCATCTCCAACTTCTATAAACAGGGACTTCGATGGCAGCAGCACATCTCATAATTCAATCAAGGATGGAGTCACAGCCGGACAGGAACAGACCAGATGGAGCTACTATGACAGGAAAAGGCAGAGAGAACATAAAGTTATGAGTCGAACTACGAAATACTGCAGAATGAGAGAATAGAGATAGAATGACGCAGAATTAGGAAAAGTAGTACCTCTGTGATCCAGCACCCTAAATGTATCGCAGCATAAATATAGAAAATAGAGCCACAGGAGGGCCACTGAAGAGATAAAAATCTCTCTGGAGTGAAGTTCTCCCCTGCTGGATATCTGGGTGGATATTTAATCCTACAGCCCAAAGCTAAAGGGCTGGTCCATGTCAGTGATCTTGTTTGTGGTGTTCATGAACAGGACCTCTAGCCGTCAAGGGGAGAAGAGCATGTCTGCTTTGAGAACCTCAGGATCTCATTTTTTTCTCTTCTATAGATGATGTGGCTTCTTTAGGGCATGTGTGATGAGGCCAGAATGAGAGTCTGCTCCTTTAAGTCCAGAGCCATGGTTCTGTCGAATGACTTGTAGGATTGAATGGGTCACAGACAGACGGACTGGGCCTTTGTCTGCAGTAATGCAGACGCTGCTCCAGTTTGTTGCGGTAAAAAAGAGGTGAAGATCAGAAACAGGATGATCTGGTGAACCAAGAGCTTGGTCATTAGAAAGAGATGCTGGAAACAAAGCATCAACTATAAGCTGCTCCATGAAGGTGACTCGACTTAAATTTAGAAATGGGGTCAAAAGCTCCTTCATCATGGGGAAGATCAAACTGGAGCCGATGATTCTCCACGTCTCACGTTGCTGTGGTTCAGGTGGATCAGGAGGCCTCCTGACAGAGCGGCAGGCAGGAGGCCTCCTGACAGAGGCCCTCTCACTGAAAGGAGACCCCAGGAAAGAGTAGGACTTACGAGAGGTTCAACTGCACACATCCCATGTGGCCTGAGGACACCTTGAGGTCCTCAAGGATGAGATGGAGGATGTTGCTGAAGGAAGTAATATCTGAGGTTCCCTTCTGCACCAATTCTCCCTCCCCCCCGACCTGATTGGATAAGCTGAAGACAGTGGATGGATGGATGAATCCTAAAAATATCAGTGAATGAATAATGTGAGTCAGGGGGCAGAATCATATGTTTTATGGAGGAAACCTGACTTTCAAACCAGCAGAGTTCCTTAAGATCTGACTTTGTTCCCCTTTTGTCTCGTCTCCTCAGAGCTCGCAGTCTGCAGTGCCAAACCAAAGCTCCCAGTGTCCTCCCACATCTCCCCCGCCTTGCTCCTCTTCTTCCTCCTCGATGTCTTCTTCATCCTCCTCCTCCTCGCTTCTGGGATTGGAGACCGTTCAGCCACAGGCTCCGCTGCCACCACCGCCTCAACAACAACAAAGCATGATGGGAGGACCAGAGTTACTAAATGGTGAGTGATGGTGAATTTCTTGTAAATGTCCACAAGCACTTAGTGATCTGTTAAAGTTTATTCAGTTGCCTGTTACAGTTTTTCTTGTTTCCTTTGGTAAATTAGTGAAGTCATCCTCAACATCTGCAGAAATCCACAAATTTGTCAAATAAGTTGCAGGAATAGGAAAACACCATCAATCCGCAGCCAAAGTCGGTTTCTTTCTAGCTGTTTTCATCAGAATGACCAATCTCTGTCTCCTGTTTGGTCACATTGCTCAGTTATGTTGTCAGTATTACTGCACTTTCTGGAGGGATAATCTGATCTAAACTGCGGCTAAGGATTTGATGACAGTTATTGTAAATTTTACATTACTCCTTAGTATTTTTGTGAGATTAGTTAAAGGCATCTTTAAAGGCATGTATTTAATGTTCATACCATAGTTTGTGGACAGACCTTGTTATTGCAATAGAGAAGGGAAAGACAGAACTGCATAGCAGTGTGAACATAGAACAATCTCCTTAGGAAAAAACGTAGAAACAGGGATTACTTTGCATCTTCATGTCTGCATAATCACCATAATCTGCTCCTGTGATGTTTAGAAAGTCTTTTAGATGCTTTTATTCAACCCATTGTTTTAAGGATTTTGATTGTGATCAAAGAAATGAGCCAAGACAACTCAGAAGAGCTATTATAATTAGAGATGCACCGATTTGATACTTAGATCAGATATCGGCTCTGATATTGACTAATTAGCTGCATTGGATATTGGCAACTTGCTATCAGAGTTCTAATCTAGTGCACTTTAATTGGAACTGTTATTTCTTTATTTTTGGTGCCCATTTGTTGATAAATAATATAAAGTACATTTATATCTGTGTTAATTTGTTACCTTTTTAAATAATGTTTATGTTACGACCCAACTAAGGGTGGCCAGATTATAACATGAAGGATCCATCCTCTTCAGGTCACAAGCAGCCAAGTGTTGTTTTTATACATTTTATAATGTTATTTATTTTGATAAAGATGTTATAAATGAAGCATATGCTTCAGAGTGAGCTAATAATAATAAATAATAAATAACAAACAAAAGGAAACTATCTGAATATTGAATCTAAACTTATCTAATTGAAACAAAATAACCAAATGACAAAAAAATTACCTCACTAATTAAGAAAAACATGAGAAAACTAAGCAAACATAAAAGGCAGCTCACTCCTAAAAACTCCAGAACTTTTGGCCAGTTGAGATGAGCTGAGTATGGATCCACCAATTAGACGTCTCTGTGGTCTTCTAGGAACCAATCAGAAACAGGCAGCTGCACACTCATATTTTCATAATTAAGTTGACGATGCCAGTCGTAGCACAAGGCTAAAGCCTTCACTCTCATGTCAAGATATATGGTTCATTCATTCAACAGTTGAATTGGATTGGATTTCAGTCGATACATCCAGCTCAGATATCATATTGGATCTCTTATAATAATTAATGAATTTTTAAAATTAATTTGACCTCTATATCTTTAAATCATTGAGATAGAATTGATTCTATATTAGCTGTTAGAACAAAACTGAAGTAAGGTTTTATGCACAATATAAAAAGGAGATAATTTAAGGGGTAACTTGTGTCTTTTTTGCCGCTCTCTGCAATTTAACTTGATTTTGACCTGATAAATGGTTGTTTTCTATTCTACTCTATTTATGGAGAGCCTGGGATGTTACCTGCAGCAATGAAAACTCAGAAATATACATTTCCTATATTCTGAAAAACAAACACAGGAGGTTTTACTCTAATCTCATCTCTGCGATAAACATCTGACATTATTCTCCGGCTGTTTTCATCTTTTCTGATATTTATGGCTTATTGGTTCTTCTTTGTAGTGTTTGACACAAACCAGAGAGGAGAACAAAAAAGTTTTCAATTTTTACTAATTCAATCCACAAAGTTGTTTCTTATTAAACCAAAGATCCTGGATTTTGTTCAGTCCCGGGAAAACTTACAGATGATCATTAACCCTTCCCATGTGAATGTTTATAAATGACAAATAGCTGCAGCTCTTTGTAGAATTTTCCCGGATGTGTAGACATTTTAAAAGAAGGATGACAGTATGAGTGGAGAAATGTTTAAAAAGTGGTTAAACAGACACTGAGAGAAACCAAAGCTCTTGGAGCTCTGTGTTAGAATCGCTTTAACACATTTCAGAGATCTGACAATGACTGGAAAATTATGGAATGCTCTGGGATTTAATTTCAAACTCGGAATAAGTCGGAAAAAGCAGAGGATGGAAAACTGTTACCTTTCAGACAGAACTCATTTTCCTTTTTTAAGACTTTTTATTTTTTAATCCCTCCACCGTCCATGTATTTATTTAGACAGAATTTGATTCGTTCTCCATTACATATCTGTTTGTTTCAATAAAAAATTATGATTTTTTTTCTATTGTTGTTGCTTTTAAGTTCTACAGCAACAAGCTCTAATCAAAATGACAACTAAAAGCATAGACAGTGTCTTGAAGCTTCACAGAACCAGTAACTGAGAACAGAACTGAGTTTGTTTAAAATGGTTTCAATTAACCAGGAGGTGGGATCCTATTGTGGTCTGTAAATAATCATGATTGTAATGATCTCAATAAATCCATTATTCACAAACTATTCATCAACAGAAAATTTGTCCACAAAAAAAAAATAAATAAAAGCCCCTACTGATAATAATAGAATAGCATTGCAATTTCCAGGGGCAATTTTAATATGTTCTGTAGTCTGTTGGCTGTGTTTGTGTTTTAATTTGCTATAGCCAGGGCCACAGGTGACTACCGCTGTTAAAATTCAGTTGATAAGACACTAAAATGTTTGGAAAATCACTATAAACCCAAAATAAAAGCCTAAACATAACCAAGAAGGTTCCGACAGAACCGAGTCTTTATCCAAAGGATTTTAATGGTATTGGACAGAATTTAATTGTTCCTGTTGGAAAAGTCCTGTATCATCTGTCACTGTTGGACCAAATCATTGGTTGGTTTCCAAAAAAATTCAAATTCCTGGTTGGTAAAATAAATGCGCCTCATTTACTATACAGGGTTATACTCATCTGTGTGTTATGTTCTGGAAATACTATTACTGATTTGATCGAATGTGAAGTTTGGTTTTAATAGAAGATTGAACTACATAAAATGCATAGATATAGATGAGTAAAGAGCCTAAGAAATAACTGGTCAAGGGTTGATTCATAACACAAACGACCGTAATGGATGGATGGATGGATGGATGGATGGATGGATAGTGGAACACACTAATTTCTTTTAACATACAAATTCTATTCCTAAACATGAAGTTTGATTCTTTTTTGTAGGTCTAAAAACAACATTTTGATTAAAATATTAAAGCACTTCACGAGGAAATCAAACAAAAAGCTGAAAGCAAAGAGATGAAACAGAGATGAGTCTGAGTCATCAGGTCGTTCATGCAGATATGTGGATGTGGTTCATGGCAAAGGGGCGTAGAGAGCAATGGGGCAAATCTAAAACAGTTTCCCTGCAATCATTATTAAACAATACGATTGCTATGGAGTAAAAGGACTACAACCTTCTATCACCTTGAAGGTAGATAAAATCCAGAGGTGTCTTAGCTGTGTATGATCTAGTTCTAGGTAAACCACTGTGGAGAGGAGAACATACTGAGAAAGCTTTGTTATTTGTTCTCGGTTTTCACACCTTTTCCAAAAGTCTCCTAAGGTTTTGGATTGAGTTTGAATTATTGAATCTTCAACAAGCTTTTTGAATCTGTTCTTTTCATCTTCTGCTTCTGTTGCTATGAAGAGAAGAAATTACCTCTCTGACCTTGTCACTTATGTAGATGTTTGTTATAGAGATTTCCTCACTTTTTTGCATAATAAAACTGTTTTGAGTTTGCAAGATAAAAGTCTTGGTGCCAAAAAAAAAGGGGATTTTAGAGCCCAGCAGGATCTGTTTCTGAGAATCCTTCCTGGGACTCTGTGTTCAGATTTTTATTCCAAGTCATAAACATTAAAAACAAGCTGCAGAGATCTGCAAAGAAATCTTCAGATAAAATGAGCAAGAGAGAAAGAAGCGAGAGAGAAAGGAGCAGAGGTACATTTAGGAAAGAGAGGCTGCTACAGAGAGACTTCTGCTGCAATTCAAATCTGCCTTCAGTGATTGTGTGAGAGTCTTTGAATAAAGTCTGTCAGTGTGTATTTGTGTGAACGTATACCTTTAGAAATTAGTTCATTTTTGTGTGTGGATGCTGCAGAACTTTGTGCATTTAAGAGCACCTTTGTTTGTCTTTGTTTTGGCATTTGCATACAGCTATTTTGGCTTTAATAGAAACAGGCTTTCATCCCTCCGTCTGTATGTGCGTGCATGTGTGTGTGTGTGTGTGTGTGTGCTCTTTATTCTGAATTATAAACACGTGACTGGGCTGAGCTTGATGCATCCAGCCAGAAATCCCTTAGGTCTTTGTGGAGCTGAAGTGTTACTACAGAGCTGCAGAGAGAGTGAGAGAGGAAAAAAAAACAGAGAGAGAGCAAGTTAACCAGAGAGACTGATGGAAAATAGGCTGGAAATAATAATCTCATCCACATGCACATGTTTTACCCTGATTTTAATTTGTACTCAGCAGAAAAAGAGAACAGCTCAGAGGGAGGGAAAGCAGAAAAAACATGGATGCAGCTGGGATTTTGTAAAGCATCCTGATGACAGTTTTTATCTGCTGTAAAACATGAATTACCACTTTTGGACTCTGGAAAAGAGGAAAATCGAATGACCAACAATAATGCAATTAAAGTATTGATAAACACAAAAGAGACGAGGACTTCCATATTAATGTTCAAATAAAAACAGGCATATTTTCCAAAGCATTTACAGCCCCAAAAATGTCTGTAGAGCTTTGAGTTAAAGTGTGAATCCTGAGGCAGCCCATTCCTGTGAATCCATTTACACCAGTGGCCTCAAACTCACCTCCTTGGGGGTCAGTGCCCTGTAGATTTCAGATGTGTCCTAAACATCTGAATCAAATGGCTAAGCTTGCTCACCAGCAGCAGTCAGGCTCTGCAGAGCTCTGCTAACAAGCTCATGTTGGAGTCAGGAGTGTTGAAGCACAGAGACATCTGACAGCTGCAGGTATGGTACTACTGAATTGGATTAAGCTTATCCTAAAGGTATGAGATGGAGGTAACAAACTCCAGTGAGTGTAAAGTTAAATCCTCATCAGCCTATTAGCATCCTCTTTTGCTTTTGGATCATTACAATAATGACCGTTTTAAAAGTTAAGATAAAGAAAAATTCATAAAAAATAACAAATGCAGAATTAATGCAAACAGACTGAACACCCCCTCCCCCTTTTTTAAAATAAAGATAATATTTGATATAAAAATGTCAAAAACTACTATTTTACTCACACAATCCTTATAGAAATTGACTTTCAGTTCAGTTGGATTGTTTTTTAAAAAAAAACTTGAGCTCATTCATGAATATCTTTTTCATATGTCTTTCTCCTTTAACCCCAGTTGGCCTCAGCAGGAGGTCGCTCACACTGTGCCTGGTTCTTTCTGTTAAAAGAGAGTTTTTTTCGTTTCCACTCTTGCTGCATGCATGCTTTATGTGAGGGATTACTGCAGAGTCAATGACAAAATGCAAGCGAATAGTGTCGCTGAAAGCTCATCCAGGAGGAGGTGTCCCGTGAGACAAAGACTCAATGAAATCAGCTGGTTTTCTTTGATAGAAACTTTTAACCAAACTGTCTGTATGATCTGAGTGAACTGTCTCTGTAAAGATCCTTAAGAGTGTGTATTGTCACATAAATAAAATAAAAATATAAATAAAGTGGAAACTGAATGTAGCATTACCAACATTAGCAGTTTGCAATTGTTTCTAAGTCTCTTGCACAGTATGTGAAAACTTACGCAAGCTGCAACACTAATGACTACCTACAGGTTTGAAGTGTTGATAGCAAGAAGGACTAATGTTAGCATCCTTCAGGTATTGATTTCAATACAGAGGGGGACAAACATTTGCTTTGTGGAGACAAGTTATTGTAAGCGTTTCTGGTTTGTAGAACGATCCAAAAAATCAACCCCCTTTCTCACTCCAGATTTTCCCGCACGTCTTTGCAATGATCCAAAATAGAAGCCAAGTACAGCTGCAGACTGAAATAATCCTTTAGTCATATCCATCTACAATTGGCTTTGCTCCATTTACACTGACAACAAACCAGACCCACAGCATGATGCTACTTCTACCTTACCTGACAAGTTTTACACTGATTCCTCCAAACATCTGATAACTGTGCTTAAATTACTTTAATGCCTTCGATGCTTAAACTTTTCTTCAGAGGAAGTTCAGTCGCGCTTGAAGGTATCATGTAGGCTTTTCTTTCTTGATCAGTTCTCTTTCAGTCCATATTGATGTGAAGCTAACTCTGTAGTCATGTTGAGGGTTTTAGTGCTTAGAGCACCATGCCAAGGGTTAAACACATTGGTACCTTTACACTATGGGTAAATGATAGGAAAACCTCAGAGTTCTTAAACCTTGTTGCAAATAAACAGCTGGGTGGTTAAAACTCAGCCCTGTGCTCCCACAGGACAGGGATCCTGAACAAGCAAGTAGCCTCTTACATGTAGCTAAAGATAGATGTAGTAAAAATGTATAACTGTGTTATTAAACATGTCATAATGCTTCACAACAGGGTCTAACAGGAAAGAGTTATTTATTGTTATCCGTTTTTGTTTCTCAGTTGGAATCGACGGGTGTTGTGTGTGGGGGGGTGGGTGCTTTAACATTATTAATGGGGTTCGTCTGAAGCAGATCTTTTTAATGCGGTTTATAGAAAATAATTAGAAAACTGCAACGTCTATATTAAAAATCAATTTTGCGTGGAGCTCAATTTATCTTTATTATATTTGATTATGATTTTGAATGACAAGCTTTATTTATAGGCAGATCTTTTATATCCAAGTCAGAAAAAAAATCCTACATTCTCTTAGATAATATGGATCCTGTTTTGATCCTGAAATTGTCTCAACTCCAACCTGTGAACTTTAACTTTCTCTTTATAAATCACTGTTCGTTGTTTTCTTTGTTCCAGGAGGATATTAATCACACTTTGTTGAAGCTGAATGTTTTTTGCACTGCTTCTAGGTTGCCTTAGTCTGTCCAAAGCACTTTAAATTAAAAACAGATTTCCTCGCCCGCTGCAGGATTCATGAACTCATGACAGTAAAAACATGTGCTGCTCAGACTTTCCTCAGATGCTATAAAGGCGTTTTTCAATAATCAGAAAACTTTACCCCAGAGATCTCAGGCATAAGAGGAGGTGACGTTTCAACAAACAGGAAGTCTGAAATCGTGTCCTACTGTCAGCTTTACACAGCTGGCTATGTCACAGTGAAAAAAAAACCCACCAGAAATATGGAGAAATGAAAGCTGTTCCTCATCTGATCAGTTATTCTTTTGCTCGAGGCTGATGTCCTCCAAACTTTGTGGGAATCTGTCAGAGAGACAGACGTGTGGAGACTAATAACGAAGGCAGGTGGATTACCAGAGGAAAAATTGCACTGAAGCACTTTGTGTTCCCAGAATTATAAACAGGTCAATCAAGTTTGAGATCCAATAAAGTATGCCTTCTTGTTCAATTTTCATTATCTGGGACTGGGCTGCAGCAGTCTCAGCAAAGATATGCAGGCTTCCTCAGCCACGTCAGCTGGCTCCTCTCGCTGTGCAGAAGCAGGGGCTTCACTTTAGGCTCTCCAGGATGGCCGAGCTCCTCCCCTGATCTCCAAGGGAGAACCAGGAGGAGGCAGCTCCACAAGTGAAGCTTCTCATTTTACTTAGTATTAGTTTTACTCATAAAGACTAGGTCTTAGGAATACCAAACATTATTGTTCATCATCTGAACTTAGATAATTAAAAGTATGTTTTCATTCAGTAACTAATCACTAAGTCTTAAACTTTAAATGATTTAGAAAAGTTGTATTACCTTTGTGGAAAAATAACTAAAATGCAGGGATTTCTTTTTTTTTTTAATCGGCATTCAATGAAAATATTTTCTCCAGCCATATATTGTTTGTATTTTGAGATACAAAGATAAAAAAGTCCCTTTTTAATTGCCTTAGATTATTTTATACTCTGAGTAATCAACTGGAATTATACAAGAGTTTTCTTTATCTGCAGCAGAATGCTTCAAACTGAACAGTGCTGCTGTTTAATGTAGCATTGGATATAAGTTATTCTATTTTATTAAAAGTCAACTTACACCATGATTCTACCCTCACCATGCTTTAAGGATAACACTGATCTATAATTAAGCCAAATTTGACTTTTTTCCCTTGTTGCTGTAAAAATCATTTCCAGGTTCATCTTCAGGATTTCGCAGCTTTAGCCATCCTGCAACATTAGCTTTGAATAGCAGTGGAGTATTCCTGGCAGGTGTCCCACTGCACTGAGGTTGTTCCCTGTTGGCTTGATGGTAATTGATATTTACACAGGCTGGACAGAAAGTTGCTCTTTTCAGCACATTTTTTTTGGTTCTTCTTTAGGATTCTAATATCACTCTTGGTTTCAAAAGGTACTGATGATTTTACTTCATCAAACTCATTTCCTTTGCTGTTTGTCAGGTAGATTAAGGTCTGTTTCAAAAAAAATGAAACGAATCGGATGTATTCTAGTCTCTTTTATGCACGACTGCACATGATCCAAAGATGCTGACCAGTCTAATTAGTTTTTTTTTTTTCAAAAGTAATTTTGTAGTCATGGTATTTATTTGACCTTCGGAAAACCAATTTTTATCAGAAAATTAGGAAATAATAATTTTATTTTTCCATATTTTCACCATGTTCACTATAAAACAGAGATATAGCCTATTTACAAATAATACATCTCTAAGTTTAGACTATTTAAGTGCATTTTTGGATCAGTTAATATAGATTTTATCCACAGCATTTAATCAGTTTTCTGAATGTGTTGAAAAAGCTCAGCAGCCTCAAAAAACGACAACTGTTATCAGAACAATCACTTTCTCTGGAAGACAGCCGACCTAAGCACTGATTAGACCATCCTTGACCTTTGGAGCGACACAGGAGTAATAGACAGGCTCAGCTTTATGCCATGGAGCCACTTCAACTAAAACTTCAAATATCATTTCTACAAACATCTTGATTATAAAGGATAAAATCCAGAGCGGATTGCACAGTGATTGAGCTGAGATCCTGTCTCTTTAAAAAGATAATGCCAAGCTTAGGCAACCAGTGATTTAACATTCAAGGCTGTGATTAATCCTGGGAAGTGAAGGGTTAAATGAGGCACTGACTCTGCACTCTGTAACAGAGCACAACCCGAGAGAGGGAGGGTGTAGCGCTTAAGGGGGGTAGAGAGTTCACTCTGCATGTTCAGAAATCTCTCTCGCTCTCTCTGTCTCTCACACGCCCGGGCCATGTGCAGCCGCCACATCACGTGCCGCTGCAGAGATCATCCAAGCTGGAGAGGCAGCATGCAAGCAAAAGCAGGAGATGGAATGAAAGGGAGGGGAGGGGAGAGGGGGCAGGAGGAGGAGGAGGAAATGGAGAGGAGAGCAGAGGGAGATTTACAGGGAGAGGAAGCAGTAGAGATTACAGAGTAAACAAACACTAGAGAAAAGAGGAGAGAAGGATCACCAATATTTTTCACATTTCTATCTGAAAATGTGTTTTTGTGTGGTAAAGAATACCTCGCCAAAATCTCTGAGGGCTCAGATGTTTTCTCTCTGAGAGCATAAACTGCATCCCGTGAAATCGATTGGATTGATAAATGCATTGCTGTCAGAAACAGAACGAACTGACTCTGAGGAAGATTCCTAAATACAACAAAACGCTGCAGACAAGACAGGCTAGGCCTTCAAACAAGGCATATAATAACAGATGACATGGATGCTAATAAGAGCTCTTCCTCTATTCACAGCCCCCCTCCCCCCTCCTCTTTTTAATTTCCCTCACATTTCAAGTTGATACTTCAATGGTTGAGAGTCCAACACAAGAAATTATTATTATTATAATTTCTTTAATCGGCTGTGGCACGAATTACACTCCTGCTATCGATATTTTAACTGCCCTTCTTAGCTAAAGGGTTAGCTTTGATCGATCACAAAGCCATTCTCCCTACATCCCCCAGAGTGATGAGTCTTATTAGCTCACCAAACAGGTTTTCTATAGGGTTTAGGTCTGGAAATTCAAATTGGACATGAAAGAAAGCATATCTGTGTTTATTGATGTTCTACATCGGATCATCCTGCCCGTTTTAGGCTATAAAGATGAACATCTGGCCCGAGCTTCACCATTCTCTACCATACCATCATCGTTTATGTCTGAATGAAATGTAGAATTAACCTTCACTGCATGCCAGACACACATGAGATGTTTGGCAGAATAAACCAGATCCTGAGTTGGCCTCTGTTTACTGATAGAAATAGTTTTGATCTGCTACAAAGGTTCATGTGAGGCCAGGATATGCTCAACCAGCACCATTATTAAATGCTCATTAAAATGTGTCTTTAATTTTTTGAATATTGTCATGTAAATGTGGCTCCAAGCTGCTTTGTGCGGACTGATAACAGTCAGTGATAACGTGCCACAACGGGGATTTAAACAGGAGATCTAGGATCAGAACACTAGGCTCAGGTTTATACAACTGGTTCTTCGAAAGCTTTTACCAGCTTGATTGATCTAGAAAAAATACAACAGAATTCAGGATACTTTTTCAGCCCTTCTGTTGGAGGAATTGATGTTGGTGAGCAGAGGCGACGTCACAGTGTAAATGTGAGAAAGCAGCCATTGGTAAAAATGTTTATACTATTTTAAAAGCAAAATAGTTTAAAATGTCTCATTGTAAACTAGCTTTAGCATGTTAGATTTGAACGGTTAGCTTTGATAATGGAAAATACGGGTTTTGTTCTCAATAGATGTTATAAGGCAATAGGATTTTCAAAATAATTTATATTTTGATCAAATCAATGTGAAAAGAACTATTTATACAGAGATACTGATTTTAGAAAAAATGTAGAAAGTATATTTCTAGCGTCCATCCAGAATAACATATCCATCCATCTTTTATGAGGCAGTCAAACCCAGTAGTGTTGTTTAGAGTTGCTTACCTCAGGAGGTAGATGGGCTTTAGAAGCCAGCATGCCCAGAAAGCCACACTCTTATCGCACCAACTCAATGTTACTGGTGTTCTAGAGCAGCTATCATTTAAAATGTTTACTTTAAGAATACAAAAATGGCACTCTGTCAATCCGAGTACTGCTGTTTTGTTATTCATGTATGATTCATTGAAGCCAAAAAATCATTTCCTCCCACATACCATCTCTGCTCCAACCTTGATTTTTCAACAAATTTTTTACAAATCATATATTTGCAAATTATTTTTTCACGTTTCTCTTTTTCAGATTGAGTTTTTCGAATCGCATTCTCTTTAAATTAAGTTTTACAGATCACATTCCAATACAAACTGTCACTCTTGATGTGCACACTGACCACTAGAAATTATGTTGCTAATGTTTCCCAAAAGAAATGTATCTTCGCTCCTCACAACGGAGGAAAGCCCACCCATAGAAGTAAAGATGCATTTTGAAAAGAATGCAATTCCTGAAACTCAATCTAAAATAAAAGAATCTGAAAAGTTTCATTTCTGTATTGCATTTTTTTTTTCAGATTTCCATTCATATCATGTTCTTTCCTTGCACCAATAATGGAACAAAATTCACTTTGTTATGAACCAGATTTTGTTTCCTTTACTATGCAGTCTACTCTTTTTTTTTTTTATTATTTCTGGTTTTGATAAACATAGTTTTCGGTTAACTTGCCTGCTTTTGTCTTTTGCTTTACCTCAAACACACCTGAACTTCCACGCTTTCTACAATATAGAAAATATGTTTTGTAAGCCTTAGATTCATGTTGGTTAAAACACTATTTTAGTACTGAATTGTCCTTTAGCCTACTTGTCCCTTTGTGGTTACATTTATGTGCATAAAGATGAGGAATTATAGGCTGTAATTTGAATGTGTTAACATAAACAGAAAAACGTTTTTCAGTGGATTACTGTCATGTAGACAGACCCTTAAATTATTGAGACACGTAAATAGTAAAATCTGAGCCTTCCATCAGGCTGTCTTTGATGTTTATGTGCTTTTTATGTTTGTCAGCAGCTGTCAGAGTCTATTTACTTCACAATGAAGCAGAAATCCTCTTTATCTCAAACCTGAGTAGCAAAACCCCCCCGCCCCCCAAAAAACGCACTCCTGGCATCAGTGAACAGCAGCGTTTCAGGGCTACGTTAACCTACCATTTGGTATCTGCACGCTGTCATCTGCTGCATTCAGAGGCCCAGTCAGTGTGTCATAATCTGATCTGATCACTGGCACAGCTTCAGAAGTGATTTGGAAAGACGACAGTGACGGGAGGAGGAGGGGCGGTCACTACGTTCTCCATAATGCTGTGACATAACACACAGTCGACGTGTTGACACCCGGTGCAACACTCCCCGGGTGTGTCACCTGGACTCAGCTGTTTCTGGTGTGTGTCCATGTTCTGGTGTTTTTGTACCCTCGTGTGAGCATGCACGTGCCTTCTTGTGTTTGTTCAAGTGTGCGAGTCCAGGCCTGTCTGGGTTTCTACGCAGCGTCTTTTTACACGACGAGAGACTACATCTTGATATGATACTGAACATTTGTTTTAGATTTGAAAATGAAAAGGGTAAGAGGGAGTTAAAGGATCACATCTAACTGAATAAAACTGCAAATATATAAGTTTATGTTCAAACAGTAGATCCAGGAACTTGTACTAAAGCTAATTAATAATAATATTTATTATTCATAGTAGTAAGATTACAAATATTCATAGAAGTAACCATATAAAGATAAAATTGATATTCACTAAAAACAGTTGTCATTCTTTTACAAAGTTATTTTTCTTATTCAGTTAACTATGGTTCATTCTGACTTGCGGGTGTGCAGGTGGCGCAGTGGTTAGCGCGCACGACCCATGTATGGAGGCCTTAGTCCTCGACGCGGGCGACCCAGG
>JAUZNJ010087617.1:9911-22942 GCA_034780135.1 Jordanella pulchra
TGCTCCAACAGAGTGGAATTCTGAGTCAAGTAGAGAAAAATGACAACAAAATAACATTAGAAACACTTCAGCTTTGTCTTGTTAAAGAGAGACAACCTGATGTTGGTGTACATGCAAACAGCCGAGAGCATTTTGTAGGACAGTCTGAAACTCCCAGGAGTTTAGCTTTGCTTTTGCACCAGTCACACTTTTTCATAAACTTTCACGCCTCAGTCCCCACCAACCCAAACCCAACGTCTTCCTGCCACACATGGTGAGAAGTCAAGAGCGCTTGTCTATCTTACTGCAACACATCTCCCCAAACCGATGGCTCTCTCCCATGCTTCTTTGAGTGGTACGTGGATTGAAAAGCAGTTGGGCATGTGTTGCCTGCAAAGCACCAAGTCAGTTGCACTGCAGAGTTTTTCAGGAGGTGCAAAAAATAGCCCCCACAGCATCTTAGCTTTATCCTAAAATAGCTTGAACCAAGAGGCAGAGGACTGCATGGGGATGTTTGGTTTGAAGACAACAGGTGGTCTCTGTGATGACGTTGAGGTTTACTGATGCAGTCACAGTGAATCCCAGAAGGTTTGACTCTTTACTTGAATGACTGCATCACCACAAGGAGTCTACATTACAGTATTGGGGTCAGCATGCTGGACTGAAACTTTTTATACATTAAAAACAAAAATCTGAGGAAATAATATAACAATGTTTAGACCAAGTTACATTTTGGCCTGCTTTCATACAGAAAGTATGCAACAACTAAATAGGAATATGACAGTTCTCTAAACATGTTATATTAAACCACTAACTTACAGGCAAAACCTTTTCAATAATTGGGTAACCTTTTACATCAGAAAAGGGAAGAACAGGGTTTTTTTTTTGCTCCATCATAAAACTTTGTACATTATCAGCACAACTATTCTCTTTAACTTCCCCTTTTCTTTGCCTTTTTTTAAAACCAAACACTTAGCATTCTCTTCATCTAAAGCATGCTCCCTCTTCTCTTTTTAGGAGACATTTGCCTGCTGACCTAAATGAGTGACAAAAAGCAGAGCCATAAGTTCCCTGTTCAAGGAAACAATATCTTACGATTTTACAGGATGCATCACCTTTTCCACATTTAGACCTTTCATTTTTGAACTGTATGATCACCAGCGAATCACAACTTTCATTACCTTAAACCTAGTCTCAACTTTACAGCAAGTACAGCTTTAGCCTTTTAAGAATAGCTCTGCGTCTTATTTTATTTTTACCTTTAGAGTTTAATAGGTACAAATATGAAATCTGACTGAGTCATAAAAGGTTTACAGCCTGAGGGGTTGTTTGTACTCGCAATAAAAAAATATGAGACAGCCAAGAACCTCTCATGAGAAAAGCAGTTCTAGTTTAATCAAACAAAGATAAAGGCCAAGATACAAATAAAAAAATAATATCTTTTTTTTACCTTTAAGAGATGTGTTGACAAGCCCCCCGTCTCCTGACTCAAACAACTAAATAATGCCAGTTAACAGCACAGTGAACTCTACATGGTTTCACCTCCCCCTCACTTCGGACGTGGATGCTTGTGGGTGGAGCAGAACTTATCTCTCTATGACTCTTTCCCTCTTTTTCACATTCACACACTTTCTGTTCAGCAGCTCTTTCTCACCCAACCTTCGTCTTGAGCATGCATAATAGTTTGAGGCATCAGCGTGTGATTCTGTAAGTGTGACAAGCAAGGAGAGAATTATTGAAAAAAAACCTTTGTAAGTCAAGCCCTTCCTCTCTTTCTTTTTCATGTTGGTTTCTGAACTCCACACTTTAGACTTCAACTCCAATCATATTGCAGCTGTTCTCACTGATTAGTCCCTCCTCAAAGAAGTGGTGTCAGTGATTGAGTGAAATCAGTAGGGAAGACATTAATAAAAGCTCAAAGCAAACCAACAAATAAAAACTAAATAGACAAAGACAAAGGTTAAAAAGAGAAATGTAATATGTTCCTTTGCACAAGTGTTTACAGATTCTTATTGTGAAGAAAACACACATTAGCTCTCTCTCTCTAAAAGTGTATAGATTGCTAAATATGTAAATACACATATTAGATGCATACATATATACATAAATAGAAATGGTTTTATTTCAATGTTTGAAATAGAGATGTATGTAAAAAGGCATCGAGATAAAAACAAAACAAAACAAGATGCTGATCTCAGGCATAAAGTTTAACACTTATGGTTTAGTTTCTGTGTATAAGGAGAGGATTGGTCCAGACGAGAGGAAGTCAGAGAGTGTGGTAACTTGGAGACTTTATCTCCATACAGAGGGATTTCAAAGCACTATATGTTGCCTGCACAGCTGGGTCCATAAAATTCATTCTTGACTTGTTACACAGACACACTGTGATGGGCTTCATAGTTTCAAAATTCAGGTAAGAATGAGTTACAGCTTTTTAACAACTGCATACCTTTATTAAGTGGGATTTCTTATTTCTATTTAGGCTGGTGAGGGACCATGCAAGCTCTAATTGCTAAAAGAACTATAATAAGAAGCATAAAGGACAGCACTTTTCATGACAAATAATGACGTATATCAATTTTGGCTAAAGGGTCCTTACTGAGTTGATGTATTGGGATTCAGCCCTGGAATAATTGCATCTGGTTTGACATAATCACACCTCCTGAGCCTGGTTTGGCCTTTGTAAAATTAATAAAGCCAGGATACACTGGGCAAGCTGGATTGCTATATTTTCTCCTGTGAAACACGCCCCTGCTCTCTTAGTTTGTTGTTTTTTCACATTATCTGAATGACACTGTTTCTTGTCTCACACGGGGTCTGACAACTACTGTGTAAATGCTCTAAAATTTAAAGGAGCTGAGGGTAATGTGGAAAAACTTTAGTCATGCGACAGTAGGAGCGCCCTAGGAGGACTTCCCTACAATTTGACAAATGAGTTTCTTGTGGAGTATGAATTGCCGAGGCAAGAAGAAACTTTTTTTCTTTTTTTAACCAACTTCTGAGTAGCAACTAAATAAATACATCTGCAGTTAGTTTCCTTGCAACATGTTGTTTTGTGCTAAAAATTTCCTTCAAGATATGAGATGAATCAAAAGGAAGTTTTAGAACTAATATAAGATCAGGCTGCAGCTAAACATACTAATTTGTCTCAGTTTAAAAAAAAAAAAAAGAGTTACGGCTGAAGTCAAGCACCATTTAAAACTATCTTTGGACATCAGCAGATATTTTGTAATGATTAAGGACACCTAAAAGTTTATATCTGCTGTTAAATAAAGCAATTTACTTATATAAAGAACTGTATGTTTGCAAACAACTGCTGTCTATTCAATTGTCTGGCTGTTTAATACCTTCTTGAGCTGTCAGCTCACTCATTTCTCTTGCATAGATAAAAATACTTGATCTTGTTTTTGTATTGCATCCCTTTTTCTTTTAATCAAGAAATTAATCTGTGCTATAGGTCCATCTGGATACTCTGTGTCGAGATGTCATTAATCATATGTAGGAGTTTTTTTTGTCAAAAAGGCTTTTAAATGTCATTATCTGATCGTAACAATAATGAGAAGTATAGTTATAATTTATTCCATTTCTTAAATTTCTTGGTTTCTATGTTAATGGGATTTTAATTTTTTTTTCTTTTTTGATTACACTGTATCAGCAGATTTGTCGTGAGCTGAAACTTGATTTTTCTATCCTGTATTCATCTAAAATACATATAAAGTTTGAATTTCTTAAGCCAAGCTCTTTATGATTTCTGGGAAACAGATACATTTATGACAGGTCACTGCACATGGGCTGTGCTTATCTGCCACGTACCTCTTTTGAGTGTTTCCTTCCTCAAACACACAGCTGGATGTAGTTGCGCAACTGCATTAACATTTCACTTAACAGCCACTTTCTGGTCACTATGAAAGAGGACCAGTTCGAATGGTCATCTCTATTTCTGATTTACCAAGTAGTCGTTTTAACCTTGAATTGACACTTTGCTGCAGTTTTAACACCTACTGTGAACAGAAACAGGGTTTGGTTAAAAAGTTAATAAATCCAGTAATCAGTGATTAATATGAGATGCATTTATTAGGATAAATGATTCTGTCAAACCTGATTTGAAAGGATGTGTGTGTCTTTTAGCAAGTAGATGTTTTAATGTATATGCATAGAAATACATTTTTGTAAATGGTCTTAGTATGAGGTGTGTTTGTGGTGGTGGATGTATTTTAGTGGTATATGGAAAATGTATAATATATACTGGTTGACTGTTTCCATTTTAAAAATGAACTGTTGTATTTTTGTATTAATGTCAACCTGTTCAGTGACTACAGGTGGAAGTTAGCAGCCTTGCTATAACTTAACTATATCTTTCCTTTTTGTTTAAAAGGTCATTGAAATCTTGTGCATTGTCCCCGTTTCAAATGAAAATATATTAATACATGGAGACAAATGAGGACATACAAAATGAAAATAGAAACATTGGTCTATAAATACTTTGTATTTCAGAAAATGTAAAGGTGAACCAGCTCCATAGGTGGCTCAGTCTGGGAAAGAAACAGTTGAGCGGACAAGCTCTGAGCTAGTTTTCATATAAAAGGGCTGAAAGAAAGCACATACAGTTTTATCATGGTATAAGCTGAACCCATAGCTATGTCTATGATAGAAACAAGACTAAGCACTAAAAAACAAGCCCAACTTTATCATCTATACCTAAAGTGTTGAAGGCAGCAACCCAGTTGATAATTCTCTCCAGGGTGGTGTCACAGCCTAACGGACCAGATTACGGTAAGCTATTATGAAGGGAAAATCAGAGAGCATAAAGTTAGGGGTTGAACTAACAAATACTGCAAAATGGGAGAATAGAGTCAGAATTAAGATGAATGATGAAAAGTTTTTTCTCTTTACACCTAAAATGTATTTATTTAGTTGGATTTTTATGTAACAGACCACTCATGAGTTGCACCTGATGTTTTTTTTTCCCTAAAGAGAAAGGATAGTTTGCTTTCAAATTAACGTAATACAAGTTACAGTGAAGACATTTAGCTGAGGGAACACCAACCTTCAGAAGTGAAAAGAAAACTCGTCAGGTTGATGAGAAGATGGGGTGGCGGGCAACCCCCGAGTTTTCTGTCCTTTCTTTAGAGGTTACCCTGGTTCAACAAACCCACAACTACTATCACTGCATGTTAGTAGTTAGAACTGAAACAAAAGTTACAGTGATTTGCCCAATCTCTTTTAATTAAGAAATAAACCAAACAGGCTCATAGCATAAAATCCTAAATGTGCCGTGTCTCCAAGAATCTGACTGATTTTTCAGAACAGTATCAAGTACAGTAAGATAACTAGATTGTGTGCAGTTTTAACTCATGCTAGAACTACCCACTGGTTCTGCACCTGCAAGGCATGAAAGACCTCTATACACAGCAGTTTGCAGGAAGCTTGGATTTAATGTTCACACCATGACTGGGACCTATGAAATAGCTTGTTTTTTTATAAGGAAATAAAAACTGGACAATTTTCTGTTTTATACAGTAGAATTTATTTTGATTGATGATCTAATTAAAAAGGAGCGCTGCACCTCCTGAACATTTTATTCTTGTGGTGTTAAAATGGATTAATTTACAAAAGTAATGCAATATTTTCTTTATTCAATAACTGGGAACATGACAAATACTAAAGGAAATATTTGTAAAATGTGTTCTTTTTACAAACTAAAAACAAACTAAAAAAAAAAAAAACACTTCTTTTGAATGACATGGATACCATAGGGCATTTGTTATGAAATCATAAATCCAGTAAAAAAGTTTAGAACGATGTTTTGTTTAATTTAGATAACATCAAGTCACTCTGTTCATCATAGCAGGCGAAATATGAGAGGGGAAAAAAAGAGGGGCAGCTTTGATAATCAGACCACCAGTCTTTAAAGCCAGAAATAGCTGCAAACTGAGATAAAAATGGATACTTAAAAAAAACGTCAAAAAATTGGCATCATTGCGAGTCAGAAGAAGAATCTTTAACGTCTGTGCTTTCTGTTGCCTCGCTGACTTCACTCAACTCTTTGCTTTCTCCGCCGCTGTCTCTCTCACTTTCCCTCTCTTGGTCGCCGGAGCCCGATGGACTCTGACCACATGTTGCTTCTTGACTCGACACTCGTATGCCAGGCTTCCTTAGCTGCAAGATAAAAAAAAAAAGATAATGTTACATAAAAAAATGACTATATTTTCATGTGGTAGCAAATGAAATATGTCAAAAGAAGGAGAAAAAAAAGGAGGACATTTACAGATTTAATTCACCTCATCGGCCATGTGAGCCAGGTCTCTCTTCATGGCATAGGCATCTTCTCCGTCTGCGTAATACTTTGGTTCCACTTCACTGATCCTGTAAAGAGACGAGATATTCCTTTACTTATTTACAGTCCTTTTAATAAAGTGTAATATTATTGCAAACTTAATTTAAGTGACTCTAAATCCACCAAATAAAACAGATTATATATATATATCAATTTAATCTAATTTGACATATCTTTACACACTATTTGAAGGCCCACTCTCTAAATATTTGACATGACACAAAAACAAACTTACTGAAACTTGAGGGTATTGGAGTACAGGTGTAGAGCCGCTCGGTTGCTACAGTGGGGAGAAATTGTCAGTAAACATCATGACGTCAACAAACTGAATGCACTCTCACAATTTATCTACAGCTGACAAAAGAAGACTGTTTTCACAGCCGGTTAATGAATGTGGAAAATGTACCTTTTGCGAACATGAAGTGAGACATATTTTGCGTTGAAGTTTTCAATCATGGCTCGGCTGGCCTGGTCCATTAACTTCTGGGCCAGACCGAGGCGTCTGTGGGATCGCTTCACTGCCTGCGAGAAGCCAAGAGGGTTTAGACGCAGACTTCTCAGTGAGGTACAAAACATAACAAGGTGTCTTCATTCAGACTCACCAGTGATGTAATATGTCCATGAGGAACATCATCTGGGTCCTCCTCCCTGATAAGAAAGACAAGTCATTATTTTGGCATTAACAACCTCATGCTTAACCGGAAGAATTACAGCTGTGTCGAACCGCTCTGAAAGCCAGATTTATTCATATAGCAAATTCCAATAGGAAGACTATTCAAAGTGCTGTACATAAAAGGAAAACACACAGGGAAAAGTATAATACAAGATAAAGAAAGAAATGAATAAAATGATTGATAATAAAAAGGAAGTTGGAGTACCAACTTAAACTTATGATATTTAGATAACATGGCCAATGGCTACTATAAACAAGATTTGATCTAGATTTAAAGCAACTTAGGGTTACAGCATTTTTACTCTTTCCTGGTAGTTTAATGTTTACTTATTACAACACTGCATTTTTAAAAATGAAATCCTTTACATATATTACACACATTGAGAGTTTATTTCTGCTGATTTAGATAATGATATCTTACAGCTCAAACAAACAAAAACAAATAAAGTTTATTCAGGATCTTTAAGAAATCTCGTTCTTGACAACAGACTCATGGAGAGAGAGGCTGAGTTGGACGTTGTCCAGCAGACTGTCACGGGTTGTGGATCACTACCAACTACTAGATTATATAAGAAAACAAAATCACTGAGGCTGGCTTTTCATTATTGAAAGTCATACAGTAACAGCCAAAGACATCTGTAATAAATACGTAAAAACCTTGTCCCATAACATTTTGAGGTCATAATCCTCAGAGAGCAAGCCACAAAAGGTACGTGCAGAAGAGGGAGAGCTGTTCACAAAGTAATCTATCCTAACCACATATGAATGTTAAGGTCAAAGTATGGTGCAAACAGATGCACAAACAACAGGAATAACTGCAAATTTGGAAATATTTTGAAGCAAAGCCTACTCATGGGTAAATGGAAGATTCACAAGAAATCTACATAGACATGTGAAGCCATGATCAGTCATGTCTAACCTGGGTTAAAGAAAAAAAAATCTGTGTCCCAGAAGTAATGCTTGAGATAAGGTATTTGTTTGCAATTTCTAAATTAAAAATTAAAGTTTGAAGGTAGAGGCTCAGTAAAGTCAGAGCTGCTTGAGGTGTCTTGATGTTGGTCCAGTGTGCTTTGCAGCAAACCAGGACATGTTGGGAGCATCTTTGCAAAAAGGTGTGTGAACATAGTGTTGACTTTTTTATCCACAAAACTTGGCACCTACCCACATCACCAAAAGTCTAAAATCAGTTTCTTTGGCTGATCAACCACCAAACCAGTCTAACTTAAACGCTACAGAAAATATGCTGTGTGCTTTCAAGGGTAAAAAAGGAGACACCACATCAAACATTATAGCTCAGAAGAGGGTAGCGACTAAGTCTCTTACCACTAAAAAGTAACAAAGACTGATCACTTCCATAAGGGTCAATAAACAGAAATAAACTGTGGAACTATATTAATCGTAGTTTAATCAATAAACATTTTCTATGGCTTTCAGAAATGTATATTTTTTGTAACTTATTGAGATGTTAAGTACCTGTGGTTGAGATAGGATACTCACATCTTTGCTAATACATATCCAACAATTTTGCCATTTTCATCCTCTGCGATGTATGAAAGCTGAAAAAAAGGAGAGGCACGATGTGTGAAACATTTAAACTATGTTGGCATTTAGGACGAAACGAGACAGAAGCAGCACCTGAGGCCAGGACAATCCATGATAGAAATAGTATTTCATCTGGTAGTTTTCGGGGAGACACAGCAGGTTACAGTGCTGCATGTTCATAAGATCCTCCGGCTGGAATTGATAAAACAAATAAACCACAAAGGCACGTTACAAATAGGAAAAACCAGCAAGTTGCAAAAGGGGTTAAGATTAGCTTAGCATTAGCTGCTGGTTAAACAGCGTGGTTGACATCGATTCCCATGCGCTTACCCTGGCGTTTCGTATATTCATTTTGATATTTGCGTTCTTAAAAGGCTTCGAAAAGCAGTTTTCGGTCTTACAATAATTCAAACAAGCGTGTTATTATTAACTACAAAACAGAATGTAAAGGTCCTACTCCGCTTGTTAACTGCCTCTACCAGCTAGCAATGAAGGAAGAAGGGAAGAATTCGGGGGTAAATACTTCCGGTCATTTCATAATAAAAGCATGCAAATTTCGATGTATGGTATAATATATTGATTTCCGTGATTATTTCACCAAAAAAGCAAGATTATTTCACCAAAAGAAAAAAAAAATATGTAATGCTTTTCTGTGCTCCAATAAATAAAAAACATGACTCCCCCCCCAAGAAGATTCCTATGCACTAACACACACAACACCTACTTTTAACGTGGATTTAAGGTATAGCTACTCCTTTCTTAATAAAGTCATGCAGTTTAATTAGTAATAACATAGTCGATATAAAATAAATAAATAAACAACTGTCCCTCACTCTCCGCCTGAAGAGACACACTCCCTCAGGTAAACCATCATCCAATCAGTTGCTTTATGCAAATTGCAGCTACAGGTGCCACGAGGGGAGGGACGGGTGATTAGGCCTGCATAACATATTGTTTAACGCCGAGGCGGTAGCGACAACAATTTTACATGCTTGACGTTTTATTCAGAGGAAAATGACAACTATTCCGATCCAGATATGTAACGCCAGAGGGGGAAAAGTAATCGGATGAATTGCTGATTATCGACAGAATACAGACTTCTTTGATCTTTTGATGTTTTCAAGAGCCGTGAAAGCTATGGAAGTAAACTGCAGTCGGCAAGGTGTTCTTTGGATATATTTCGGGTGAATGAGAGCACAGATGGAGAACGACCTGAGACTGGAGTCAAGTTTATGGGTCGGAAAAAAGAGATACCTGGCTGTCCTGACAGGCTGGCATCTCAAATGGACCGAGGCGGACAAGACCCGCGATAAGAAAGCAGGTGAGAGATCCTGCAGTTATTAACCAAGCGACATTAACCTTATATCCCTCTATTTTATATATAGAATAATAGGACTACGTGGAAATGAAAAGAAAAAACAAAATCATATTTAACTTGATCAAAGTGAGATAACTCTTATTTTTAAAATTACTGTTTTACAAAGGGTAGCGCTGTTGCCTTACAGAAGAAAGTTCTAGGTTTGGATTCTTTCTGCATGTAGTCTAAACGTTCTCCCTGTGCATGCCAGGGTTTTTTCCGGGTACTCCGGCTTACTCCTACAGTCTTAAACATGATTATTTGGAATCTCCAAATCCTCCTTAGGTGTGTGTGTGTGTGTGTGCATGGTTGTACGTCTTTGTGTGCCTCTGTGTTGCCCTGCGACAGACCGAAGATGGATGGATGGATGGATGGATGTTATACAGCTATATGACGTACTGTATCATTAGTCCTGCAAACACTACCTAATGTTTCATGTAGGAATAACTGACAAAAAACGTTCTTATCGTGCAGACAGGGTGTGCTTTAATTAGGCTAAGTCTTGCAGAAAACATGAAGAACGAGTTAAGCAGCACCAACATGTTATCAAACAAGTTTACTACAAACAGCCTGGAAAATCCACACACACTCCCTGACACATTACCTCAGGTTGATACAGGTTGTGTTACTACTGACTACTACCCAATCTATCCCACAGTAGCATTTTGAACCCACCGATGAACCTACAGTGCTTATAAAAGTAATCAGAGCATGCATTTCAATAGTTATTTGTAAAATTATGATATAATTTACTAAAAGTAAAAATCTATCCAAACCAACCTGGCCAAATGTGAAAAATGATTTCTTTGTAAATCATTAAATAAATATGATGAACCCAATTTTTTTTTTTTTTTAGATGGCAAAAAAATTGCACATCAACAGATCATGCCCCCAATCTGAAAAGATCACTCACACTATCATACTTCAGCAAACTCCTATTAGAGCTATTTCCACCCTAAAAAAAAAATAACCAAAAAAATAAAACAAGCCTACCAAAAGTTAGCCCAAGAGAGAAACAAAACTATTCCAGGAGGTGCCGACTAAATTTGGTGGTCTTGTTCCATGTTTTTTCCATTTGTCAAAAATGAATGGAAAAAACAACCGAAGAACAACATCTATAACGCTGCAGAGCCCAGTCCCTCAGCTAAGGCAGGTTTTCATAATTCATCAAGCAGAGAGAAAAACCAAAACTAGTCTCCATGGAAGAGATGTCCTTTTTATATTAAAACCAAAACCCGCTGCTAACTGATAAGAACATATTTCCTATTTCGTGATCTTAATGATCCCCAAGACTTTCAGGAGATTCTTCTGTAGACTGATGACGTCAGTGTCCTGCTAAATCTACTTTAAAACCAACCACATTTCAAAGGTAGAACATCATTTCTGCAGTCATTTACTATATGATGGTGGTAGCATGATGCTCTGCAGATACTTTGCCTCTTACTTCTGGTTTTAATGCTGTGGCTTGAGCTTCAACATGCGTTCATGGTCAAAAACCTTCCAATTTGGCGGATTTACTGCAACCCCACAAAGAAGATTGGGACAAAATTCCTTCACAGCATGTAGATAACTCATCACCAGTCCATGCAGTGCTTTTACATAGTTGTTGTTAGGTTTAGGGGGTAATTGTTTTATCCTATTGATAGATTAGATAATATTTGGAAAACATTATTTTTTGGTATAACTTCAGTTTGTGTCTGATTTTAAAATTAGTAAGATGACTAATTGTCAGAATTAATTTGAAGTAATTAAAAAACACAAAGTAAACCTGCCAGGGAGCAAATATTTCTGCCATATTAGTAAAAGCAGCTTCTGAGATAAAAGAAACATAAATTGTTATCAGAATAAAATGTCGCCTGAACAAGCAGTAGCTTTCCACACAACACACAGTTATATTCCATGTGTCAATAATCAATAGGCCTGTTGATTCATTTATGACGGCTAGAGTTTGAAATACTGACATAACCTGTTTTTTTTTTTTTTTGTTTGTTTTTTATATTTAGTAGGTGTGTTGGTCAGACGATATGTACTGCAGGCCTTTTAAACAAACAAAGGCTCAATTCTAATTGTGTTTATCTAGCATAAGCCAGGACGGCAGCAAGGCCAATAGAAGTTCTATGAAAATGAGGTGGCTCAACAGAATCGGCTTTCATTTTAATCACACTGTAGTTTTTTTTTTTTCCTGAAGTTGTTTGACATAATATAGTAAAATCCAGGACATTTCATTGCCATGGAGATTACAAAACTAACTGGAAAACAAAATATTTTGCCCTACATTTAAGCTGTGCTTTAACCTTTATCCAATCAAATCAAAAAAAGGACTCTGTTAGTTTTGATATCAGTTTGGATTTTTCATTGCACCCGTTTTAAAGTTTCAGTTCCCGTGTCAGAGGTGGTGGGAGTGGAGGAGGGCCGGGTGGAGATCCTGCCTCACAAATCTGTAGAAGATACAGACAGAGACTTCACAGGTATGTTCGATTTGGTAAAATAACACATTACACAATCATAGGTTAATACCAACATGCTGCTTTATTATCAGATCTGTTATCACTGCCTGTTGCAACAGTTACAGTAGCTTAGGATGTGGTGGTAAAACATCTATTTACACATTTTTCCGTCTGCAGTTTTCTATGTGAAGCGCAGTAGCAGCAGGAGTTCTGGGCTGCTGTGGAGATTGGGCCGGACCCAGTTTACCTGTCCCAGTCGGGTCCTCAGAGACCAGTGGACAAGACACATTCGGGCAGCCCTCAAAACTCACTGTAAGAAGAGACCTTTACTTTTTTTTTTAATGTCAGCTTTTCAGCCACTGAACATATTGTGAATGCATCTTTCAGGTCCCCTGCGTCCACACAGGCTGATGGTGTTTATCAACCCCTTTGGAGGAAAGAAAAAAGGAAGACAGATCTACCACTCACTGGTTGCCCCATTGTTTGAGCTGGCTGGTATCAGCTCACATGTTATAGGTAAACTAGTGTCATAAAGTATTCATACCATTTTTCATGTTAAAGCCACAAACTCCATTGAGTTTTATTGGGATTTTATATGGGGGCTAAACGTAAAGTAGTATGTTTAGATAGATAGATAGATAGATAGATAGATAGATAGATAGATAGATAGATAGATAGATAGATAGATAGATAGAT